>JAJHJA010000160.1:0-214125 GCA_021202915.1 Heliconius himera | reverse complement strand
TAGTTAGGACGGTATGCGTACTTACTAACTTGAAAATGGGGCCCTTTCAGAAGTAGCGCGCTTTTAGGGTGCACGATCACTTATGTTAAAGTAGAAAAAATCGTATTTAATTAAATGTTTTTTTTAATGTACTTTCTTTTTATTCCACAGATACATTAAACCTACGCGGAAGTGACATTGATTATAATCCAGTTTTTTTCTCTTATTTATTAATAACTGTAAACCGTGTTATATTATTTTGGCATAATGGCGATATTTCTGAAGAAATAAAAGAAAAAATGGCCAAAGAAGATGTGGAATTGGAAGGAATGAAATATGATGATGTGTGCAAAGTGTTGAGGGAATTTGCGGTAAGTAGTACTAATGTATAAAAAAAACGAATGTATAAGCGGTTTCTTTTTTGTTTGAAATTAAGTTATTGATATTATTTTGTGATATTATGTCTTCTTTTATTTTCTTTTTTTTTTTAAATTTACAGCATCCAGTTAAAATTTGTAAATATGGATGCTTGTTCCTCTTTACGCAAAAAATACTGAACGGATTTAGATGAAACTTTACAGTTATATAGCTTATACATTAGAATAACCCCTAGATTACAATTTATATTAAAATTTTATATAATTTGGCTATAATATAAAAGTAAGCATAAGCAAGGAAAGCTGTGTCTGGTTTGGGTGTATTTTTAGATAATTATTTCATTTTGCAGAAGGAATTGTCACAAAATGGCGACAGTGATCATTCAATATGGCTGTCTAGTGAAGCGAGTGAAGCTATACATAGAGCTGCTTCAGGGGTAAGAATTTTTATATACATATGTTAATAGTGTTTTATAGTTATTTATTGCTTCACGCTGAATCCCGCACACAGCAGGGTAGGCAGAGGAAATTTAGTGTTAAGACATTCCGTTTCCATCCCACAGATCAAATTAGGGACATTATTGTTGAGTGGTGTAACCCAACGCCGCGCTTGCCATGTTATCAAAATGAGGTAATAAAATATTTTCACTCCCTTCCATGGAAATCAAGTTCACAACCGTTGCGTTTACAGTCTCACGCTGTGCCACTGCGTCACCACGACACTTACTTAATGCTTTCCTTTTTTTTCAGGAAGGAGTCTTGCAAAAGCCATTGAATTTAATATCTGAAATTTCATCCGTTGCCTTACAAAAGTTAATTAAGAATAACGTTGAATTAGAGGTAAATATATAATATTTATTTAAAAATATATATAATGCTATTTTAAGAAGATAAATATTGTAATCTATATATATAAAATGACTTGTGCTGACTGACTGAGGTAAGACGCACGCAGAGCCGTAACCGCTGATGGTAGAAACGTGAAATTTGGGCAGATGTTTATTTTCATATTCTGGACATCCACTAAGAAAGGAATTTGAAAAATTTTAACCTTAAAGGGATGAAATAGGGGTTGAAAGTTTGTATGGAAAAATATTTTAATCTGTACCGATTTTTATAAAATTTGAAATTCAGACTCTTAAAAATATTTCATTGAACACGTGTTTCATGATTTTTAAGAATTCACCCCCTAAGGGTTCAAATAAGGGGTTGAAAGTTTATATGGAAACATCTTTAAATTGCCACCGATTTTTATAAAAATTTAAATTCAGACTGTTAAAAATATTTTATTGAACACATGTTTCGTGGTTTTTTAGAATTCATTCCTAATAAGCGAGCGAAGCCGCGCGCGCCCTCTAGTATAGTATATAATATAAGCCAAATAAACAAAAATACTAAATAAAATCAAACCCACTACTCTCCTTTCAAGGGATTCCGCCAATGCCACATACGTGACGGTATAGCAGTAGTGCGCTTCTTCAGATGGCTTCACGAACAAATAGATAGCGGAATTTCCGTAACGGAAATCCAAGCGGCGGACAAACTATTGGAATTCCGCAAGTGAGATATTTTTTATTTAATTTTTTTAAGTCCAGACTGTGGACGAACTGTTAGAAATCTACAAGTGAAATATTTTTTTTACTTGAATGTATTTTAATGATATCGGAATTTCTGTAATGTAAAATATGGTGCTGACAAACCGTTGGAAGGAAAATATATTTTAATTTCTTTGATCTAGTTAGATATACTGTGGTGTTAAATTCCGCTATTTGATATATATTTTTAAATGGGCGAAAATGAATGCTCATCCCTATTAATATATACAGGGTGGAAGTGTAAGCACCACATTAAATTAAACCACAGTTTTAACTACTCTATAAGAGCCTAATATAAATCAGAAAAAAAAAAATCCAAAAATGAAAAAGTTATTTTTTCAAATAAAATAAATAGTAAAATTGTCATTTTAAAATAAAACACCATTTGTAAGGACGACGCACGCACACATAAACCTATCAAAGGAACACCGCCGCACACGGCTCATTCCGAAATCGAGTCGTAGGTATTGGCGATAAAGTTCAAAGTTGTTTAACCTTTAGTAGTATTTGTGTAGTAGTAAGTGTTTATGTTATTGGGATCCATACGTAATCGCGTCACACGAAATACAGGTATGGATAAAAGTCGTGAAATGAAAAAAAAAATCCTACGTCCAAACTGTTGAGGCATCTTGATTAATTTCTTTAGGTATAGGTTTGAAATATTTTACCCTATATGCTGTTTCCGTAAATGGAGCGCTGCCTCTTCCATCCTGTATATTGAAATTTGTTTTTTAAGGGACGAAAACCTATTCATGGGGCCATCCTTCGAAACTATTCCGGGTGCGGGGGAAAATGGCGCCATAATACACTATAGCCCATCGAGAGACGGGAAGCAACGGGAAATTAAGTCCAACGATATGTTCTTGTTGGACTCAGGCGGACAATATATGTGAGTGTTCTGAATTCCATTGGAATTCGTATATATTTCTTACTTGTATATATTTATTTGAAAAAAGCAATTTTTTTTTAAACTACGGCTTCATTATCCACTTAAAGTGCCACGAAAGACGGAGAGCAACGGGAAATAATCCAAAGCTATGTTCTTGTTGGACTCAGGCAGATTATCTAATGAATGTTCCGTATTCCGTTGGACTTAATTTTTTTAGGATAATAGAAAACAAAATCGGAAATAAAAAGAAACCATAAAAAATATCCTTCCGTGAGGCCGTACAATGCTGACTTTGATTTTTTCATAGGGATGGGACAACAGATATTACCCGTACACGACATATGGGTAATCCTACCCCTAGCCAACGGGATTCCTTCACCAGAGTGCTGAAAGGGCAAATAGCGGTGGGATCGGCATTATTTCCTAAGGGGGTTAAGGTAGGTTTGTTTTTTGTTCATTTTGAGGTAAAATGAGTGAGTGAATGAATGAATGTCCAACAGTTAGTTTATAATGATATGTTTTTTATTGGTTCTGTTACATAAGATACAATATGTTTTAAATTATAAGGCAGAGAATGGAGTATTTTAACAATAGTTTAGCTTAATTCTCTCTGCTTACGCTGCTGCAACTTTTACAACTGCTTATGCAACTGAAGCGAGAATATTAAAATAATAATAATAATATTATGAGTATATTACCATTCATTTTGATTAATTGTTAGCAGTTAGGCAGAAGAAACCTGGGATTGTAGTGTTAAGACAGTTAGCTCCCATTAAGACACTTCCGTTCCCCACTTTCGCCGAATTCTCGTGTCATAGTGTGTTATTTGATTGGTGGAACTGTACGCCGCACTTTACCTCGTTACCACAGTAAGGAAAGGAAAATATTAAATATTTAATTTCTTCGAGTGGGAAACAAACCCACAACCGATGGTGTTTACAATTGCACGCTTGTGCTCTTGCCTCAATAATTATAATTGAAATTCTTAACAATAATTTAATAATTTGTTTTAGGGTAACGTCCTAGACACGCTGGCACGCAAGTCCCTGTGGGACGCGGGCGAGGACTACGCGCACGGCACCGGCCACGGCGTGGGGCACTTCCTCAACGTGCACGAGGGACCCTCGGGGGTGTCGTGGAGGCCCTACCCTCATGACCCTGGCCTAAGAGAGGGCCAGATTTTGAGTAATGGTGAGGAAACTATAAAAAATTAAAAAAATATATATTTTTTTATAATATTATTTATGTCGCTCTGTTCAGTGTAATAAATAAATAAATAAATAAATCAGCTTCACGCTGTATCCCGCGCACAGTGTAAGACACTCCGTTCCCCACTTTCTGCCGAATTCTGGAGGCATTGCGCTTTGCCTCAACACCAGAGCGAAGAAATGGAAACGTTTACATTTAAGTAAATATTTTCATCTCCTCGAGTAGGGATCGAACCCACAACCAGTCGGTTTTACAGTCTCACTTTGTGCCGCTGCGCCACGACTGCCCTCATCATAATAAAAAATCTTCATTGTAATCTTATCTGTGCAACGCATTACATTCTTTCATTCAATCAATCATTCATTTTTAGTCTATTTTTGTTATTTTTATATCCATTTTCTATTAATTCATAAAAACTCTTACTTTACTTTTCAATAGTATTGATTCCTTCATTGACGATTTTAATGTAACACAGAGGCCAATTCTTAAAAAATGTTAAATTCTTCAACTCCACTGATACAGTCCAGTCTCTGTTTACTAAATAATAGCTTGAAATGAGTAATAAGATAATAATTATATTTTCACTTGTGTGAAACAAGTGAAAATATAACTTCTTAACACAAAAAAATATTTTTAAAATAATTTTTTTTTTTTTCATTTCCAGAGCCAGGTTTTTACAAAGTGGGCGAATACGGTATAAGGCACGAGGATCTCGTTGAAATTATAAATGTCAGTAAATCTTCAGATCATCCGAGAGTAAGTATTTTTTTCTCTGGTTTCTTTATTTATTTTTTTATGTAACGGAATTTACAACTGCGTCATTTTATATGTTTTGTGATATCCCAGTTTAAAAATTTGTTGAGTCCCCTAAATTAAAAAAAATATTGTACTCCTCGCATACAGTACGCACCGCTGAGATCTCGAGTGTCGGAACTCAACGCCGCGCTCGTAGCGCAGTGCCTCAGCGGGCTGATAAATGACGACGACGGTTGTGGGTACGATTACCATTCAGAAGAACGATTGATTTAATATTTTCATTTCCTTGCTCTGAGAACAAGATAAAGCGCGTTCTGATAAAAAATACTATAAAAATGCTATACCCGCCAAATGGCAGGGTGCAATCTGCAGGATTTATCATTTTCCTTTAGTTTCACTCTGCATCACGCACATAACAATGTAGGCAAAGGGTACATAGTATTACGACACTCCGTTCCCATTAAGACACTACCGACCTCCACTTCCCGCCGAATTATTGAAACATTGCGTGTTGAGGATACAGTATGAAGCTAAAAAAATATTTATATTTAATAATAATATTTTTAATGTTTTACTTTTTCCTTATTCAGGCAAAAGATTTGCTGGGTGATTTCGACGGGCGCGGTGTTTTAGGGTTCCACACTCTAACTGTAGTGCCCAATCAAAGAATTTGTATGGAGTTGGACTTATTGAATGATTTTGAGGTAAGTGTATTAAATAATGTAAATTTGATTAAAAACTATTATTTTTCAAATATATATTTTTTTCATTTTAATGTGTTATTTAGGAGAAATAATAAATTAAAGAATAATACTTATTTAGAAAACATGTATTATAAAAAATTGGAATTGGCCACGTTAGGATACAGTAAAAACGAATTTCTCTAAGACTAGAATTAAATCCACAATTCTCTAACTTATTAATAAAACATGTTATTATTTATTTTTTATTGTTTATTCATATTATATATTTTTATTTCAGTTAAATTACATAAACGCGTATCATAGACGCGTCTTAAATACTCTAGGACCGATATTGAAGCAAAGGAATTTAAATGATGACTACGACTGGTTGGAAAAAGAATGTTCTTTGATAGAGAGGTGAGAAAATTACATTTATTTTGAATTTATTTTACATAGAATGTGGCTACAAATTGAGGCCAACCGCAGGGGCACTGTGAGCGGCCGTAACAACGACGGTTGTGGGTTCGATTTCAATTTGATGGAATGAGATATGGGAACGAAATGCGGCGCTTTACCACGTTATCAGAGCGAGGAAATGAAAATTAAAAATGTTACTTTTCCCACAATGACAATCGAACCCACAACCAGTCGCGTTTATAGTCTTAACCTGCTCCTGCGCCACTGGACTCTATTTTTTTTTCTATTTTTTTTTTACTTTTGAAAATAAAGTTCATTGTCATGAAATTTTACTTTTTTTTACTAAACTTTTATACTTATTTAGAAAACGTGTATTTTTTTTCGCAGATCCTGAGGTTTTTAGGCAAGAAGCAATGAGTTTTATTTTATATTTTATTAATTACAATTCTATGTAAAATATATTATTAATAATATATAAATATATTATTGTATTATGGCAATTTTGAAGTTTTATTTATTAATAGAAAAAATTGAAGGGCAATTTGAATATTTGATATGTAATTTTTGGCTATACATCATTTTTATTTAGTTCTTTTTAATGTCACAGTAGAACAGTGTTTGATATTAAAGGAGATGGTGGGGAGTTTAATTCTCGCTCGAGGAAATTATTACATTTGAAATATTTTCATTTTTCCGTTCTTGCTAGACGAAACGTGGCGTTGAGTTTCGCCATTCAACACAAAACGCCTTGAAGGTGCATGGGGAACGGATTATCTCAACACTACGTTCCCTCCGCCTACTATGCGATATGGGCGATACACCTAAAAAACCGGACAAGCGGGAGTCGCAAGCAACAGCCCTTTTGTCTTATAAATCTCTTGAACTAGCGGCGTTGATACCGAATTTGCCTTTTAAGGATATCATTTTTAAGGATGCCAATTTTGATTCCCTTTGTAGTGTCGATATACGCGTTTTTTACTATATAAAAGGCCATATCTTTTTTTTTAAGAAAATGTAGAAATAAGTTTTTTTTTTCAGGAAATCTCCAAGCGTTCCTGAGTGTTCTTGCCAGACAGACAGGCAGACGAACAACAAATTGATCTTATATGGGTTCCTTTTTTCCTTAAAAAGTACGGAACCCTAAAAAAGGAACTCTCATAAAATTTAAATAACTATAATAATTGGTATGAGATAAGAAAAGTTATGACAATATAATCTTTATTTTATCTTTTATTACAGCTATTATATTTAAGTTTAATCATTTTAATCCATTGATAAAGGACGTGACTTATATATTTTTTATCTTTTAAATGTACAACATTCTATTGGGAATGAAAAAGAAATACTGGACTGGAATTTTAGTGTAATTTTATAAACTGTAAAAAAATCTATTTTTCATATGAGATGTGATAATTTGGTCATATCATTGTAAAGGTTAGATAATCACGAAACGTAACGCCGTATCCAACCCAAAGAGACAGTGGAGTAAGGAAAATATTTTAAATATAATATTTTTTTCTTCTTTAATAATGAGAAAAGAAGTTGGATTCCTCCTTCAGGAAATGAAATATGTAATATTTCTATTTTCCTTGTTCTGGCAACGATGCAAAGCGCAGCTTTGAGCTCTGCAACTCGGCACGCAATGCCTTCAAAATTCGATGGAAAACGTGGAACGAAAGTCTTAATGGAAAAGGAGAGCCTTAACACTAGGTTGGTAATAATTGTACAATGTTTGTTTTGTATACTTAATGTAAGGAACCTTTTTAAATAAAAAATCTTTTATCACTCATACATAATCATACTATATTGTTATCAGTTCAATAGATTTCGATAACAATATTAAATGGCTTAATAACATTTATTTGTAAAATCGCAAGATGATAGGAAGGAGTATTGTTCTATTATTATTTATAATGTAAGTATTGAAATAATCAATATTTGTACTAAAGACTACGTTTGGTTGAACGCGTCAACCTCAGGAAACATTGGTTCGATTTGAAGAATTCTTTTTGTGTTGGACAGTATGTCTATCAAGGAAGACATAGGCTATAAAGCGCGGTATTGAGTTCCGCCTCTCACACGCAATGTCTGAAGAATTCGGCGGAAAGTGGGGAACGGAAGAACGGAAGGTACCCTCTGCCCACCCTAATAAGTGCGGGATATAGCGTCAAGCTTTAAAAAAACATATGCTATATTACATGTAACTACTGTACAGAGTCGAGCTATTTTCCAATTTATAATGTGTATTGTGTCATACACAACAAATAGCATTACCATTTTATCACACAGACAGAACTGCTAATAAAAAGCTATATAGACACATAGCAGTGTTAAGACACTCCGTTCTGCACTTTCCTCCCGAAGTCAAAACATTGCGTTGTTGAGTTGCGGAACTTAACTTCGCTTTGTGAGCGAGGCAATGAAAGTGTTTTAAATATGAATAAAGGTATTGAACCTACAAAGCGTTTGTCAAATGTTTGACGATGACTACAAGTACGGTATAAAATAAATTTTTAAAAGAAAGATCTAACTTTTTCTGTTAGAAAAAAAGTTTTAATAAATACCCACATTAGTTAATAGTTTTGCCAGGTTCAATTGGTTCTTCTATCTACGTAAGTCTCGTTTTTTTTTTATTTAGGTAAAAAATCCATGTAATCTAAACAACACGTTAAATTTCATTTCTCTACGTCGCTTAGTTTCTATTGTGCGTTGTCTGTCCATCACTCAGTAACTCCACTAATTTAAAAATTCAGTTTTAGTATAGTTCGTGGCGACGTTCCCGCTATTTACGAAGAATATGCTGAACCCGATGGGCCCAGATATGGTATGGATATATCAATTAGTTTCACTTTAACTTCATTCACTTTAACTTTTAACGAAAAAAAATATACTAAAAGAGATGTTTTGCACGAAATCTGATTAGTAAGCGCGACGGTTATGAGTTCGATTTCCAGTTGGGAGAAATTATTATCATTTCCTCACTCTGGTAACAAGAGAAAACGCGACGTTCACATAAACATGGACAAAGGGCAAGTAGGTTCCTTGTGCCTACCCTGCTATAAGCGTGAGGCTAAAAAAACATATTCTAGTTACTATATTTAAAATTATACAAATAAACTATATTTAAAAGTACTATGTAAAATATTTTTGTAATAATTTCAGTTGGACCTTCAGTATATTCGAGACAGTCGAGTCAATTGAAAGTTGATACAATAAGAAGGATATTAGTAAATAGAAACATAGACGCATTCATAGTGCCCACAGCTGATGCCCATAACGTGAGTACCTAATCTTCTACCTCTTCTTAAGCCTTCTCCCAATTACTATCTGACATTTCATACGGGCTATACAACGACAGTAGGTATGTCTATTATTTGTAATGTTATCAATAACCAATATTATTAAATTATTTGAGTATTTTTATGATGTTTAAAATGTCATTATTTAGTAAACTATTGTTTTGTTTAGTTTCGCCACTGAACACGCGATATCTCTATCTGGAGGAAAAGTGTTGAACACAGTATGGTATCTTACTTTCCCCCTGCTTAGCTTGTTATACCTCAATTGTAACGCCGTTTCCTAATTCCCAACCAAATTAAATGAAAATAAAATATTTATCTGATATCTTTTTTTTCAGTCTCAATATATAGCACCCAGCGATGCTCGAAGAGAATGGCTCTCCGGTCTCTCTGGCTCTTCAGGGACAGCTTTAGTGACTCAAAATCATGCGTTAGTATGGACAGATGGCAGATACTTTACGCAGTTTGAAATAGAAGTGGACACTAACGTTTGGAGCTTAATGAGACAAGGTCAGAGCGATCAGTGGTGAATCACCATATAACTTATTTTTTTTAGCTTTACACCGTGTCCCACACATAGCAGGGTAGGCATAGGGAACTTGGATACTTAGTGTAAGACACTTCGTTCCCAATAAGCCACTTCCGTTCCCCACTTTCCGCTGAATTCTGGAATCGCACCTACAACCCGTCGCGTTTACAGTCGCACCCTTGTGCCAATGTACTACTTTTGGCCTTAGTTAGTTAGTTTTAGTTCACGCTGTATTCTGCGTATAGTCAGAGGAGACCATTCTCCACGCACCACCCAACTATCGTGACATTACGTATTGAGTGGTGGAGCTCAACGCCGCACTTTATCTTATTACCAAAGTGAATAATATTTCTGAAATCATATCTCTGCTCTCTGGCCGCACGTCCGGGATAAAGAAAGGAGCTAAAAAAATATTGTAAATAGCTGGTACTAAGAGTGTAAGAATTTCGACGACGCTTGATTACAACGTATGGCTTAGTGGCCAGATCGCTTGGACGACTTCTAATGGGCGCGGGCTCAAATCCAGCTACGTTCAAGTTTTAATACGTTTGTTTACAAAAGTAAAAATATAATTTGCTTTCAGGTACCGATCTTTCAATACAAGCGTGGCTAGTAGCCAATATGTCACCAGGGTCAGTTGTCGGTGTCGATCCCACTACCTTCACACGTTCTGCTTGGAACTCCCTTGAGGTATATTATATTTTTTATACATATCATAGACGCACATAGCTTCCCATACAATCAGCTCTCTACTTTCTGTTCTTTAAGACCTGTTATGTTATGTTTGTTTTACCATATTTTAGTTCAATTAAACTTTCACCTAAATAGATATTGATAAAATATTGATGCCAACTTAAAGCGAATCATTCTCTTATATTAATTATAAATAATATTAATTGTAATTAACAATTAAAATAATATAATTTCATATGTAAATAATATTATTTTAAATTCAAATATAAAAATCAATTTCAGACAGCGTTAAGACAAATCAACGTAACTTTAAAGGCAGAATTTAATAACATTGTCGATCAAACGAGGATCGATATTGGGGATCCCCCGCCGGCGCGACCCAACGAAGCCTTGATCGTTCTGAGTAAAAATTTTACAGGTATTTAAAAAATCTTAACACATCTCAAATTATTATTATTAAATTATGCTTATTTTTTAACAAAATAAAGGATAATATTGTTATTTTTTTTTTATTTATTTTATTATTCCAGGCAAAAGTTCAGGTGACAAAATATCAGAATTACTCTCACAGATACGGGGTCGTAACGCGTCGGCATTAGTGTTAACTTCTTTGGACGATATAGCATGTGAGTTTACCTAGATAGTAAAATACCACATTTTTTTTAAATACATTTATTGAGTTCGATGCCAGCCATGGCTCAGGGGCAATAACGTGTGACTGTTATCGCGACAGATGGTAAAGCGCGGCGTTGAGCGCCAATCAAGACGCAATGCCTCCATAATTCAGCAGAAGTGTATTTAACGGAAAAAAGAGTGTCTTAACAAACTATTGTTAAGTCACTCTTGTCTGTTCCCGGGTTCCGGCTCTAACTAACCTACTATGTGCATACAGCGATACAGCGGAGTAAAATGTTAAAATTAAAAAAAACTTACTTACCTGTTAGTAAGCAACATTTTAATAATATTTTTGATGGTTTTAAAAAAATAACAATTTTACATTTTTTAAAGTGTTATTCCACAGTTAGGAAAGAAAAGTACTTATTTAGAAAACGTATAAAAAAAATTCGAACCCGCGCCTCCTAGAAACCTCTGACCACTAAGGCATACATTCGCATCAAGCCACGTCGAAATAACTATTTTTAATGAGCCATCTTTTTTCAGATACTCTTAATATCAGAGGTTCTGATATTCCCTACAATCCGGTTTTCTTTTCTTATCTTGTTATTAGAGCTGATTTGGTAAGAAGTACTTTTTTTAATTCTTATTATTTAAGTATTATTAAAATAGGTTGAATAAAGTTGGATCTAAGTCAGTAACAGTTGAATCCTTTATTTTGGCTAACTTTCATACGATTTTTTTGTTATTTTTATGTAGAAAAGGGATTTTTGTTCAAATTATATTTGAAATGTTCTCAGTACCATATACGAATGCTACAGCTAGTTTAAGTTTTTTTTTTTCAATTTTATTTCACATTCTTACAGTATCTACTTATTACATTTTATTAAATTTAATTTATATAGTTCTATACTCATATTTTATATATAGCCAGAAGGAACCTAGTTCTAAGACACTTCGATCTTCACGCATCGCCCAATTTTCGAGAATTTGCATATTGAATGACGGAGCTCTAGACCGAGTTTTCTCCTCTACCAGAGCTGGTGAATGTTTTTTTTATTATCTGAAGTTGGAATCAAACCTATAAGCTTTGCGTTCGTGGGCGTATCTAGAGCTATTTTCCAAGTGGCCGTGTCTTTTGAGCAAGCTTTCAGTGATCTTTTAGTGATTTTTTTTTCTTATATTTCCGTTAAAATCTTATTAAGTAATTTTTATTTTTCTTCAGGAAATAAACAATATTATCCTATTCTGGGGTGACGGACAGTTACCGGAGTATATTGAACAGCATTTACAATTTGAAGGGACACAGGTTCATTGCCGTCCGTATATAGAAATATTTGAATATATGAGCAATTACAGTGTATGTGTTATTTTTATTTGTTTAAAATTTTAATGAAACGACTTGTGAATGAGTAAATTCTGGGATCCTTTATAAAATTTTACGTTGGGAACCTGACAACCTAGTGGTGAAACAACCCGTTCCCACTAAGACACTTCCAAGAGGTAGTAGACAGGGCAAGAGCCCACGACATGTGTGCAGAAATTAAAATAATTCATTTCCTCGATTAGGAAGTCACTTAACACGCGTTATCTGTAAACCTAGTGGAAAGGACGTTTTTCCACTATGTTTTTCTATAGTCATTGTCATGTTACGAAAATAAGGAATGCTACGACAAGTTTAAAATATATTTTTAAACATTTTTTAAAGTGTTAAAATTATTCCACACTTATTAAAGAAAAGCTGATTTATTTATTAAAGAAGACTTATTAAGATAACGTATAAAAATTTGAACGTGGATTTGAGCCCGCGCCTCTTTAGAAACCGTCCAAGTCCATCCAGAGAAGTCACAACCAAGCCAACAAGTCCAGTCCAAACAAATCCCGCTGCGTTAAATTTTTTAATTCCTAATGAGTATCAGCCTCACGCTGTATCCCGCACACAGCAGGGTAGGCAGAGGGAACACAGTGTTAAAACACTCCGTTCCCCACTTTCTGCTGAATTCTGGAGGCATTGCGTGTTGAGTGGCAGAACTCAACGCCGCGCTTAACCTCGACACCAGAGCGAAGAAATGGAAATATAAATTTAAGTAAATATTTCATCTCCTCGAGTGGGGATTGAACCCACAACCAGTCGATTTTAAAGTCACACCTCATGCCCCGGCACCACTACTGGCCTCTAATTAATGAGCTTAATGAGTATTAATATATTTTTTTTATATTTTAAACCTTGTTTTATGTTATATTAATTTTAAACATTATTTTAGGTATCACTTTCTCCTGGTAATGTTATTTGGTTATCGAGCGACGGAAGTCACGCAATACATATGGCCGCCGAAACGGTGAGACCTATTGTTATTATTAAATAAAAAGTATTTCATAAGAATAGGACTTAAAATAAACTTTAAGGTCTCAACAGTAAAATGAAATAAAATGTATTTATAATGCCTTTTCTTAAAGGCAAACAATGCAGCTCTCTTGTAGGGGGCCTCGGAAATAAATATATTTTTAATTATTCTGTGGTGTGGCACGGGCCTCCCAAATCTAACGACCCCCACCTCTCCGCAACCCCATTTATGTGTGGATCTGTTATCATCTTCATCACAGATCCACATATGAAAACACGCACCCTTCTGTTAGCTCGCCGAATAAATGCCAAAGAACAATTTGTTGAACGCTGGTACTTTACTGGTGCAATGTGATTTAAATAGATTTATCGTGAAATAATAGTCACTTTTTTTTTATTTACATACCGGCGGCAACGTCACTTGTCATGCCAATCATACTTTTATGTAGGTAGTTGGGAAATAATATAAAATAAAGTACCCTAATGAACATATAATAAACAAATAAGTAATAAATAGCTATCACTTCGAACTCACAACCAATCGCGTGTACAGTCAGACGCTGTGCTGCTACACTACGATGGCCTCAAATACCTTTAATTTCTGTTTTCATTTCTATTTTCAGAATTCAGAAGTTACAACACTGTCCACAGTTTCTCCGGTGGCGTTAATGAAGTGTGTTAAGAATGATGTAGAACTACAGGTATTTATTATATTGTAAACTGTATTTACTAATAAAATATTTGAAGACACTCAATAAAGTGCGGCGTTAAGTTTCGCAACTCAACATGCAACTTAGACTGGACGATAAATTCTTGCATAAAAAAAACTACTCACGTTTTTGTTTATGACAAGTGTCATAAACAAAAACGTGATTAGTAACATACACAACATACATATATGTACACATATATGTACACATATATGTACACATACATACATATATGTAAATTTAATTTAAAAAATGTAAATCTGTGCCATTTGCACTTTAAATAAATAAAAAGAAAGACTTAAAAAAAAAGAACATCTAAAATGTATATGTTAAATGTACATACCTTATTTTAGTACACTTCTAGTCCTTATTTGTGACTGTAAAATCGACTGGTTGTAGGTTCGATCCCCACTCGAGGAGATGAAATGTTTACTTAAATTTATATTTCCATTTCTTCCCTCTGGTGTCGAGGCTAAGCGCGGCGTTGAGTTCTGCCACTCAACACGCAATGCCTCCAGAATTCGGTAGAAAGTGGGGAACGGAGTGTCTTAACACTAGGTTCCCTCTGCCTACCATGCTGTGTGCGGGATACACCGTGAAGCTGATTTTTGATTGTCCAAATAACATTTCAACATTACTTATCTAATATTTTCATTTCCTTGCGGAGTTCTGCAGTACGTTTGGAAGGGTCTTAACATTAGGTTCTCTCTGCGTACCCTGCAACATGTGTGATACAGGGCGAAGCTATAATAAAATTGTAATTTTCAGGGTTTCAGAACGTCTCATATTAAGGACGGTATAGCAGTGGTACGATTCCTACGTTGGGTACACGAGGAGGTTGACAGTGGACGTGTTGTCACAGAAATTAATGTTGTTGATAAATTGGATGAACTTAGAGGGTATTGTTTTTTTAAATAATGTGATAGAGATTCCTTTGTAAATTGGTTTTGTTTCCGCTTTTTGAAGTATTGAGAAGAAAACTACTTCGTTGTTCGTCTGTCCATGTGTTAAAACCATTTTTTTCGAGATCGCATGAAGGCATCAACCTGAAATTAATATAAAATATTCAGTACTTCGGTCCTTGGGAGCCTTGAATAAAATCAAGCTTCTAAGTCAACAACATCAAAAAGTACGAGCATTTATACATCATGTTTGTTACATTTTGAAATTCCTGCCCTGTCATTAAAACCTATACAGGAGTTGTGGGGAGGGGGGGGGGGCGGTGGGGGCTTGCCTGCTTAAAATTGGTACTAATCTAACAATAATATTTAAATATTGATAAACGTTATACTGAGACCGCCGTGTTGCGGGGCCCAAGCGTGTGATTGTAAAGGCAACTATTTAAAAATGTATTTTCTATTATTTTAATTATATATTCTATAGTCAAGAACAACACTACAAAGGCCCCTCGTTTGCAACAATAGCTGGTGCGGGAGAGAACGGAGCGATCATTCACTATAGACCAGTGAGGGATGGAGATCAGAGAATCATAACTAAAGATGACGTGCTTCTGGTGGATTCTGGAGGACAATATATGTATGTCATTAAAATGCTTTTAAGTTTTATTTTTGGGTTTGTGGATATATCTATTTTTAATGTTTTTATTAGCTTGATCTATTACAATAAAGAGAAAGTATTATTTGTCGCGTTTTTTTATTCTTTTAGCAAATTTGTTATTTTTTGAATACATTTACATGGGAATTTGAACTTATATCTTTTTATAGAAAAGACTTTATCTAATTAAAGAAAACTTAAATCTTGCTATAATAAATCAAAAAAAAATTGTAAATAAATTTTATGATTGGCACCTAAGTATTGTTATGTTCAGCTTCACTTTAGGTCCCTCCTATACCAGTATATATATAGTAAACTATGCCATATTATTTTGACCCAGTTCTTGTCGTCCTATTTACTTGGATATTTGAGTGCTTTTGTATCAATGTCCTTGCCATGATTGATAATAGGAAAATATTTTTTGGTGTTTTGTTTTTCATTTTATAATAATTTTCGTAATCCCTAGGGATGGTACAACTGATATAACGAGAACTCGACACATGAGCGGTTCTCCCACGCCGGCTCAGAGACTTGCCTTTACCAGGGTGCTGAAAGGACAGATTTTACTTGCCACAGCCGTCTTTCCAAGGGGGTCCACTGTAAGAACTGGATTTTTATATTTTGGTGAAACTTAACTTTACAAAAAATTTGGTAATCGTACAAGCTCGTTTATATTGGAGTATTTCTCAAAAGAAATAGAATAGAATTAACTGTGTTTATTTCACAGGGTAATCTCCTAGAAACCCTTGCTCGTAAAGCCTTATGGGATGTGGGTCTGAACTATGCACATGGTACTGGACATGGTGTCGGTCACTTCCTGAACGTGCATGAAGGGCCTTCTGGAATCGGGACTTCTTTAGCTGTGAACGACCCTGGCATCGTTCCAGGAATGATCTTTAGTGATGGTAGGCATTTTTATGGAGTTTTAAGGAAGCAAATTTAGAACAACTTAATTTTATTATAATTATGAAATATTTTTATCTACTGCATATCTGAATTATTTTCGTGTAACATATCATCATCATTTTAAAGACAATGTATAATGTCCTACATTAAAAACTAAAGTTTTTGTCAATTCAATAAGACTATTTGTTTGTAGCAATTTTGTCTAACAAAATAACTATATTGATATAACTTTATTATTCATGAACCGTTTTAAACGAAACAATCACTAAATGTTACGCCGTTTTTGAGAATAGCATGTGCAAACGTACAGACAAACCGACAAAAAATTTAAAAACCGGTTTCGGTTTATTACATTGATAAATGAACCCAATAGTAAATTCTGATATATATTATTTATCCGTAAAATTTTATCATATGTATGTATTGATTAGTATAGATATATTTTTTAACATTTTCAAAGGTGTTATTCCACACTTAGGAAAAAAAAAATATTTAGAAAACGTATAAAAATTTGAACTTTTATAATTTGGGTAAATAAGATTTAAAAGTATATTTTTTCATTCATATACAGAACCTGGTTTCTACGAAGTTGGTGAATACGGTATTCGTCACGAGGACATAGTAGAAGTAATCGAGATGAATAATGAAGCTGACCATATTTTTGTGAGTGTGTCATTTCAAATATTATGAAATCTTATACATAACTAAAATATATAACAACATATAAAAAGATTAGTAAATTATCAACGAACATTCTAATAACACATGTAGATAAAACTATTCACAATATACTTATACTTACTTTATCATGGGACTTCGTCTGCATGATTGGTTGTAAATCAAAATTTATGCCCAAATTTTCATTGTTACTCCGTTTCCTAAGGTCTTGGGTTTGATGTATTATAAGATAAAAATAAACTAATAAAATAAAAATATAATAAGATAAAACTTTCTTTAACTATACAACACTAAAACAATTTTTCAATTGCTACCAGTAGTTGCTGAGATTAGTGTGTTCAACCGAATAAACTCTCCACCTTTATTATATTAGCATAGAAATCTAATTATCCATTAAAAGAATGTACAAAATTAATGAATTTCTTCAGGCTAAAGGTATGGTGGGTGACTTCAGTGGACGAGGCGCGGTGGGTTTCCGCGCGCTGTCACTCGCTCCACACCAGACTGTGTGTCTAGATGTTGATATACTTAGCGATTTTGAGGTAATTTTTGAATTAATATCATATAATTTTTACTTTTAGTTTAAGAAGAATAGACAAATAAAATCTAGTTCTAGTTAAGACACTGTGCGCCTTACTTTCCATTTGAATTCGTGATAATGCGTTTTGAGTGGTGTAACTTAACGCCGTGCTATAGTCAATAGTTGAAAGAATACTGTTAAGAACACATATCGATATTAACATTTTCTTTCATTTGCAAAATACTAAGTTTAAATGGTGTTATCCAATGCCGCGTTTAGTCTTACGCGATAGGACATTAAAAAACTAAAAAAAAAAAAACATAAGCCGACTTTAAATACCTGATAATAAATAATAGGTAGCTAAGTATGTTGTGCATGCCGTTTTAGAAATAAGTGGATACTTTATATAAAATAAAAATAAATAAACTTCAGAGCGAAGAAACAAAAATATAAATGTAAATATATATTTCGAGTGGGGATCGAACCCACGACAAGTCAATTTTACAGTCACGCTTTGTGCCCCTGCGCCACGATTGGCCTTATAGTACGAATAAGAAGAATAATAAGAATACTTATATATAATATCTCAAAAACTTCTGGATCGAATATCGATTTTGTTGAAGCTTTAACTGTGCCTGAAGTTGGAGTAGGAAATATTATATCTATTTAAAATTCCGATATATTTATGGACAAATAAGCTTACGAAAGAAACACTTACATTTTTTTTAAACATATCTAAACCATATTTCAGATTAAATACATAAACGACTACCACGCGAGAGTTTTATCAACTTTGGGGCCAATTCTAAAAGAAAGAAATCTACAAGAAGACTACGAGTGGTTAGAAAGAGAATGCGCGCCAATCGGTCGAAGTGCTGCCATTTTGTTTAAATCATCGCCATTTTTAATTTTTGCAACGCTCAGCTTATGGTTTGTTAAAATGTGATATTTTAAAACTGATATTTTTTTTATGGTTTTTGAATTAATAAAATATATTTAATTTTTTAAATAAAAAATGAATATTTGTTTTATTATTATTCCCCATATAGTATTTTTTTGCAGTTATAATATTCCTACTAGTGTTATGACTTTACACTAGTATTTTATGTGAATCATTTTTGTGGCTTGTGGCATTAAGTGGCATTAGAATGTCTTTTGGGATAAAAAAGTCTTGAAATTTAAAACCGCAAATATCTTGTCCAACCAATTGTTCGAAGACGACGCCAAAAAAATTATGATAATGATATTTTTTTTTTACAAAATCATATATTTATGTACCTATTACTTACTTTTTAAAAATTAATTACGTTCAAATCTTCCCGAAACATTTCCTTTTATTTAAATTTCCTTTATTCTAAGAGTAAAGTAAATTTCCTTTACTCTTAGAATACAATGCATTTATAATTAAAATCGTACACCTATTATTTATAAAAAAAACAACAAAAACATTTTGACTTTTTGAAGTAAAGCTCAAAATAGCTTGGCAAAAAAGAGATTGAAATGGACACAGTTAGAACTAAATATTTTATATTAATGGCAGCAGTATTTGGCTGTTAAACACTTACTACTACTACTACTTCGATGTATTTTAAAAGATTATTTGGTTATTAAATTTCAAGAAAATCAATAAGACTTTTTATTCTTGCGATGTTTGGTAGAAAATGAGGCTGGATAATGTTTGTCTCAACTTAGCGCTGTTTATTTTTTGTATGAAATGCTTTTCATATGTAGATTTATAATTGTTTTATTATCCAGAGCATCAGGTGTACTATAATCGTAATTTAAGTCAGTTTTGAATGTTTTTACAAAAATACTAATTGGGACTTCTTATGTTGTTTTGTTTACCAATTTAACTGCGACTGCAATCACATTTTTTTAGGTGTATACAGTAATAAGCAAAACTAATAGTGAAATATTTTCCAAGTCCGGATAACAAAGGAAAGGCTGTCCTAAAAAAGAATGGAACGATGTTGATCTGTATGTCATAAGATAAAAGGTTCTTATAGAAGAAACCTACAACATAGGTCATAAGAAAGTTGGCAAATAGCAAACTGGTTCTTTTTTTATTGTAACTTTTCACCTTATATTTAAATGGTTTATATTTTTTGGGAACCTACTCTTCGAACCTCGCTTCACGCTACGCTTGAAGGAAGTCGAGAGCATTTAAAAACAATTCTAAAAGCAATGGATTTCTCTTGGAAGAATATAAAATTTAATTACAGGAATTCCAAAAATATAATACTTACTTAGATGAGAGTTACGTTTATTCGTCACTCAAACTTAACAAGTGTTGAAAATGAATTGATGTCACAAGATTGAAAGAAAATGTATTCGAAGGCCAAAATATACATGCTGATTTAAATTGGGAATAAAATAAAATATCTTTAGATGTTTTGTTTTTCCTTCTTTTATTCAAAATACCTAAAAAAAATACAATAAAAAAAAACTAAAAAAACCTATAATTGAAATATGTTTATTTAGATTACAGTTTCATTTAACTGTAATCTAAATAAACATATTTCAAACTAAGCAAAATAATATGTATCAAAATAATAACAAGTATCATATATATTCTTGTCGATATATCCTAGATTACGTTTAGAAAACAAATATTTCTATACGGCAACAAGACTTTTTTTAAATGGCAACTCACAAGCAATAATCAATTTTCCATCACAATTTGGTTTTGCAGTTGCACTAACTGCAGTTATTACACTGAGAAATTCTTCGTGAAATATTCCAAAATGTTAGCAATTAAAAGCCTTTTGAGACCAACTCAGGTATTCGCTAAAAATGCCGTTCAAGCGAGAAACATGAGCGGTATCGCTATTCCAGCAAGAAATAAGATTACTCGAGCTGTAAGTATTTACGTTATATAAATAAATTATATTACAACTATATATTTATTTAATTATATAAATAGAACATTTTATTTATTTTCTTTTGGTATCGTTTTAAGTAGGGTTTTGAGCCAATTTGAATTGAAATTGAGGGAATAAGCGTAAAATGTTACGTAATGTTTTGAGAATATAGGTTATCTTTAATTGTCAATTGGGAACTATATGAAATTATTTTTTTTATCTTGAGATTTGTGGTTAAGTAAGAATTAGGACAAATTAACATTATTTAATTTAATTTATTTAAATTAACAGTATTTTGTAAGAAACATTTTGTTTCTTTTTTTTATTTGATTGCTTTTTTTAATAATAACCGTTTATTTTTTTATTTTTTCTATTAAAAAAAAGTAAATCAATTTGCAGTTATATTAAAATTTTGTTATTGGTTTATATGTTTAACATTTTTCCTCATAAATGTGATTGTAAATGACCTTGGTACCTTTATACATTTCCCATACAGCGGCTTGGGCGATAATGTGGCTTCGATATCTACTCAGGGGAATAAATTATTTTCATGTTCTCATTCTTGTTTTATTCTTATTATTTAAAAATATTTTTTATTTCACCTGATTTAAAATATTTTACAATGGTATTCATATTTTGGATATTGGAATTTTATATTAGATTTAATATTTCTTTATAATTTGACTAGAGTTTAGTATAACTTAAATAAATTAATTTGAAATATAATAGAATACATAGTTATACATATAGTTTCTATTTATTTTATTACATTACATATATGATTTGAGGCACCACAGCGCAGAGGCACAGGGGTGTTACTGTAAATGGGACAGGTTGAAGAAATGAGTTTGATCTCAACTAGGAAATAAACTATTTTCATTTCCCTGCTCTAACAACGAGACAACACATGGCATTGGGTTCCCCCAGTTTAAACATATGTTTATGTTTCCAAAATTGGGCAGATAGCTACATTCCCCAATAGTGGTGTAACCCTAGTTTTCCTCTTCCTACTTTGCTATACATGGGATACAGTATAGCATAAAAATATATTTTTTTAACCTGTACTGTATTATTATAATAAAATTGATTTAATTTCTTACAGGAAACCATCATCCTAGCGGGATCAATGGTTGTCGCCTGGTTAACCATCCCCACCTGGGTCTTGGTCAACATCAAACACTACCGTGACAAGAACTAAATGTCTTTAACAATGTAGTATATTATAGTATTTGTTTTTAAGTAAATGGTTAATTTATCATTGTAAATTTTGTTTTATTTTGTGAAATAACTGTGTCTGTGCATAAACACATATATTTATAAAAAAAATATTAAGTAAATAAAGTGTATATAAGATTTATTAACATTCATTGATAACTTCCAAGTTCTTGTTGCTTATTAATTTATAATTTTGTATCAAGCTATGAAGCCAGTTGTGGTGCAAGGGCAGAAGCATGTGACTGTATATGCAACAGGTTGTTTGTCTGATTCCCACTTGAGGAAATTAAATATTTAATATTTTCATTTCTTTATTCTAGTAACCAGGCAAACCGCAGCATTGAGTTGAGTGGAGAAGTATCAGTGAACACTAGTTAATATGACAAAAGTATGTAACGTATGACAATGTATCTCTGCATGCGGTAACGTGAAGCTAAAAAAATCTAGACTAATCTATACTATTTGATGCTTTTTCGCAAGTCTGAGAGATGGAGCGCCAAGTGCTACGGTCCCTACATACTTCTTTCGCCTCATCTACTGTCATCAACCTCTTCATACATCCCGCCCTCCGGAGGGTCCTCATACTTTTTACGCGATCTTCCTCCAGTATCTTTCGACGTGCCCAAACCAACTGAGCACGTTCTTCTTCATTCTCCCCGCGACGTCCTCGGCTAGTACCTATCATTCTGTGTATAGAAGAGCGAAGAGATCGCATCTCCACGGCATTCAGTTTTCTTTCATTCTTCTTCTGTAATACCCACGTTTCGCTGCCGTATAACAGAGTCGGTACCAGAACTGCATTGTGTACGGCGAAACGTGCAGCTATGCTGACGTTTCGCCGTCTCATCAATGCAGCTAAGGCTCTGTTAACCCTATTACCAGCATCAATACGCCTTTTAACATTCATCACATATCTTCCATCTCTACTGAACATACTTCTCAAAAAAAATCTAGCTAAGTCAAAATTTTATATACATATTACATTTTAAAAAAAATGCATCTTTGATTTTTTTCTCATTGATTGTTTGCCTGTATACCTACATGCTCATCTTTAAAACATGTTACTAATTTCGAATGCTGTAGCACCTAGTGTAGAACCAAAATAGACAGACATACTAATATTTTTCTTAATTTTTTTAATTTAGAAATAAAAGCCAACAGATATTCAGTTTGTATACAAGAGATATAGGGTTCGTAGTTGATTCTCCATTACTCCATATATAGAACATACATTTGTCATCCTAACAATTAAAAAGCAATTGAAAATTCGAACTTGCTATATTTTTATTAATTCATAGAATATGGAATAAAAAATACAATATATTTATTTTTTTAAATTGGCTTTATTATCAAAAAATTATCTTAATTAAAGCATAACAGAAAGAACTTCTTTAAGGCCAGTGATAATTCCTTTAAATATAGATATTATATAAGAACAAATTAGAAGTCAATATTCTAGTTTTAGTTTTCAGCTATCTCAAAGGCACTGCATGTTCTTTCTGTATCCTGCACATGGCAGAGGGAACATGGGAACCTAGTCTTAAGATATTCCATTATTCACTTTCGTCGAGTGATGGAACTTAAAGTTGCCTTTTGCCTTGTTACCTGGTGGAGGAAATACAAATATTACATTCCTCCGAGTCCCGGCTTCGAATTCTCAACAGTGTTATTTATAGTCACACGCAGTGCCTCTGCGCCACGACAGCGACAAATTTTAATAATATAACATATATGTAATATAAAATTACTCCTTGTATCACCATGTCCACATAATGACTCAAATTCGGCAGAAAGTGTGGAATGGAGTGTCTTAACACGAGGATCGCTCTGCCTATATATGCATGATACAACGAGAATCAAGATAAATTTATATTACTTTAGCCCTAGCAGACGAAACACTAGTTAATATGTCACAATTAATTTTCTTTACAAGTAAAAGCACTAAATTACCAGATATATTCTGCTCGAATCACCTGTAACCTCTTTCATTAATTTCAATATAATATATATAATATATGTTATCTGTATTTAATATATTCAAAAAATGTATCACTGGCTTTGTATGAATATTCAAAATCAATTATTAGGAAATTTCTTGGTCATATAAACTAAAATACAATCTATTGTGTTACTTCCATCATTTGCGGCGCATCTGTGAAAGAAGAAAAAAAATATATTATAAAAGTATATTTTGTAAGGTGAGAAAATAAATTATTTTTAGTTCACTACTATGGTATACGAGCCTCGGCATTCGGCTTTCGCTATACATTTCACGAAAACAAATTGTTTTAACAATTCTAAGCTATATTTTGTTAACAAATATAGAAGGCTTCGAAATATTAGGTAAAGACAAGAAACGAAATTTAAAATACAACAAAGAATCTATAATTTATTATTTTCATATGCCTGGTCCTATTTAAATGCAGAAATAGTAACTTTTTATACCATATTATTTACACTATACAAAAACCTGGCACCGGTAGCCTCCTAAACGTTACGTCGTAAATAAACGTCGTTAAATATATCTTTTATTATATATCAAATACTCTAAGGAAGATTATTTTCTACCAAACTCCCTAACCAAATATGATAGAAAAATTGAAAATTCCTAAAACTGTTAGTTAGCCTCTAATATTTTATTCAAACACAATTTCCTAAAAAAATGTCCTAACAAAAAATGGGAGAAAATATGAATTCTGGCAACACTAACCTATAAAATTCGTACTAAATAAATATGAGAAGATTTGGTATTTTATTGTTGATTTAATTTAAAAAGTTTTGATTTTTTTCTAGCAAATATACTACAATGATAGTAGAAAACATGTAAATGACAATACCAACCTCCAGAACCGTCGTTAAACATAAACTCATCTTGATATTCCTTCAAAAATTGCTCAGACCGATGCTCATCGAGAAATAGTGAATATACTTTCTTAACGTCTTCCATGCTCACCTGGAAAATATTTGTTTACAGTTAAATAAAAAAAGGAAAAATTAAAGAAACAGACGCGTTCTTCCATGAAATTAGTTTTTTTTAAATAATATTGGAAATCAGAATGTTCAGAAAAAATTGTAATAATTTTTTATGTCTTTCTTATATTAAAAGTAACATTCCATATGTTACTTTTAATATTCATGAGCTTTTTAAATTTATTTTTGTGTAATATTTTAATGTCCTTTAACAAAGCGTTGCCTTGATAAGAATTTGTTAAGACTTGAACACGCAATGTCTTCAGAATTCGGCGGAAAATGGGGTACAGAGTGTTTCTTTGCCTACTCTGCTGTGTGCGGGATACAGCGTGAAGCTGATTTATACATCTAGATATATATTTTTATCTTGGAGTGTGTATGAGTGTGCGTGTGTATGTCGGTCTGTCCCTGACCTCGGTGGCCTTCCTCCGCTTGGCGACGAGCGAGGCGGTGGTGATGAGCTGTATGGCGTACCGCAGCGACGTCTCCGTGGCCACCCGCGTGAGCACCGTCAGCGCGTCGTTTGACATTTGGCAGTCTTCTTCTTCGCATCTTGTATGGAAAAAATGTATCTTTAGTCATCAACTTAAATTAGATTTCCTTCCGAGATTTAAACTGAGAAGTATCATGTTTATCAAATGCATGTCAAGGCAAAAACAATACTTAAAAATAGACAATTTAAGTATTCACACAGTTCCTAACATTTAATAAACTATATATTTTTTTGCTTGAATTTGTTTTTCTTATATTACCATTATTGTACATAAAATTACTTAAAATTAATATATTTTATACAACCACAAATATTACTAAACTGACATTTATTAAACGCACACAAAATTACCAATGTATTACCAATGTGGTAATACCACAAAAATATTATCTTCGATACAAACCCATCCAATAATTTTTTCAATTCTCAATGAGTATACTAAAACGATTTTCCAAAACACCTAATACTACTATTATTACCACCACTCTGATATTCAATAACTCCTTTAAGTCTCGACGACTACACAAAAATATCACCAATAATCATAAAACATATACAACATAAATTACCAATATTACCATCGATTACCAACCTGATATTCAATATTTCCCTCAACTCTTGGTGGCTGTACGGCGTTGTGGGCACAATGATCATTCTGTCTAACAAATCTAGCGGAATTCCATGCGGACTTTTGTAATTAGTTCCGCGGATGCGAGTAATTCCGCGATTGGTCGCCATTATCACTACGGGCGCTGTCTCCGATTCTAACGCTCGATTTAGAAATGAGAAACATTCAATGTCTAGCATGTGCGCCTGGAAAGGAGAGATATATATATTAAAAAAAGAAAAGTAGCTTTACATTGTATCTTGCATATAGTAGAGGGAATCTAATATTAAGACACTCCCTTCTCTGTTTCTCACAAAGTGTAACTAATACAAAAAAAAACTTAATTACTTCTTAGTCACTTTATCTACATACAGCCTTTTCACTAATTCAAGAGATAGTGTATTGAGTGGTGCAAATCAATGCCACGTTTTGCTTTGTAGGAGGGGAAATAAAAATAATTCATTACCCGAATGGGAATCAAACCCACAACCATCGCGTTTACAGTCAAACACTGTCAATTATTTTTTCTAACAAAAATAACTCTTATTTCTCACAAAATAAAAAAAAAACAACTAAACACAGAAAAAAGACACCTCAAGTAATAAGCAACTAACCTCATCTATGAACAGCACTCCGGGAATCATCTCCGCCTTACCCTCCTCCCTCCACTCCGCCACTTTACTGTTTATCTGTTCGCGTATTTCTGATTTAATTTCACCTGTATCACCTATAATAGAAATATAATAATATTGAAAGTTAAAATAATATAATTTAATTGAGGCCAGTCGTGACTATGGGACACAAGCGTGTAGCTGGTAGGAAGTTTAATTAAAATAAGGGATATTTAATATTTTTATTTCCTTGCTGTGGTAACGAGGCAAAGCCCAGTTTTAAATTTCGCCACTCAACACAATGCCTCTAGAATTCTGTGGAAAATGAGGAACGGAAATGTCTTAATGGGAACGTAGTGTTTTAACACTAGGTTCCCAGGTTCTCCCTGCCTACCCTACTGTGTGCGGGATACAGCGTGAAGTGCAAAAACAAATGTATACAAGCAAATACAAAATTCTGCATACATACCAGAAAATAAGGCCAAAAACCCATGTGTTCGGGAATTAATGACATCCACCTCGTGCAATGTGACAGTGTGTACTACTTCTTTTCTCTTCTGCAGTTCTCCCTCGGGACATTGTACGAACCGGGCTTGTTGACCTAAGATGAAGGAAAACAATTAAACAAATAAAATTCCTAATTAAACAATTAGAATGAAACTACTAATAAACAACTATTTTTTTAATCATGGCCAAGGATACTCTGATTTACCTACCTTTCAAACAAAAAATGTGAATAAAAATTAAAAATAGGTTCATTAATTTTGGAGCTACGCTACTAACAGATAGACATACAGATGTCTCGCCATAGTGACTATAATTCATTTCATGAAAACAATTAAGTCTCCCTCATGCGGAGCGATCCACAACATTACAACCATCTTTTACTATTATTTTACAAGAAACATTATACTGGATATTTTTTTTATGAATAATAGAAATATGTATATTTTTAAAAGATTAACTGGAGTCATTTCAATATCACAGCACAGACTTGTGTACTTGCGATAATTATGGGTTCAATTCCCACAATTATCGCGATAAGAGAAAACAGAGTGACTTATCACTAAGTTATATATGAAGCATACAAAAAGTATAAGAATAAAATAAAATAAATACCCGTAGCATCATAATCCCTTGCTCTTGCAAAACTGCGACCGAGTTTGTTAATTTTTCCAGTCGCTTTGTCTATGGTTATGACGTCACCGGCTTGTACCTGAAATAAAACTAATCGGTTGAAGCTTGATTGATTGTCGTAAAACGAGCCAAGTTCAGTATTGAATAATACGTCGTTCTGGACTTTATGGACAGAAGAATAGGAATTTTGTATGTGTGCCAAGTTCAAAAGTAAATGGTTTGCTTAACATTATTGTGCAATTCTATTTTTTTAACTTATCTGTACACGCTTTTGTGTATGTTACTAGTACGAAATCGATTCGTAAGTACTGACGGTAAAGTTGAACGTTGTTTAGGTTTATTATAGAAAATAGGTAATTGCGTAAAATAGAACGAGAGATATCTCTATCTTGTTCTGGTATGTTTTTTTAGAATAGAACTGATCGATCAGCAACGTTGTAGTAGTATGTGTTTACGTTATTGGTATCTATTTGTAACTGCGTCACACGAAATACAGGTATGGATAGACGTTAGACGTCTAATTGTTGACGAATATTGACAATATTTTTTTTGAGGTAAAGGTTTGAAATATTTTACCCTATATGCCGCTCCCGTAAAAGAAGGCCAGACGCTCCCACCCTGTACATACATACATATTTTAAATATCCTGAATTAAGGCAGCAAATCTAGATCAGAGTATCTTTACACTAACTTTAATCCGATTTACTATACATAGTACACATGAACATAAAAAAAACTTTTTTCTTTGCTACCCATGTAATATAGGTGAACCTAAAAAGAAAAAATATAAAAAAACAACATTTTTACTTACCTTTTCCTTAAGTAATGAATCAATCATCTTAGTTCCCATATCGTAGTTGGTCTCCATGTCGGTTGTCTTCAACGTAAGTCGACCAGTTCTCGCTCCACCGCTGCCGGCCGCACGCTCTATTACAACTTCTACCACTTCACCCTCTATAATTTCTGATTCTTCTCTGAAAATTAAAAAAATATATATTAATACAGTACAGTTGACAAGTCGTGGCCGCCCTGAGGTTAAAGATGGCTTAAAGTTTTTGAACTTTTGCGCATTGTTCAAACCCGCTCAGCCAGAAAATAATTGGAAAAAAATACTAAAATCTAATCTGATCAGAAATCTACTCTCAGGGCAGCCACGACTCATCCACCGTACTGTACATAGTGTCGATTATCCGAACTTCGATCAATCGAACGACCGTTTATATTATTTATACTTCTACGCCCGACTAAAACCTAAACGTAAGCCTTCGCATTATGCTAGTATCTTAGTCGAGTAGCGACTAAGTAAATTAGTAGCTAAACTTATTTGAACATCAAACATTTTGTTGAATAAGTTACTATGTAATTTAGTCGAGTTGATATATTTTATTATATTTTCGCACCGCCCGTTACCTTTCGGACATTTTCAAACTATCCCAATATTCTTTGGAATCTTCTAAAGCTTATTCCTTCAGAATACAATCATTAGATTCAAGTAAATATCGATACACTTTCTTATTTTTTTATCAGCTTCACAGTGTATTCTGTACACAGCAGGGTAGGCAGAGGGAACCTAGTGTTAAGACATTCCGTTCCCCTTTTTCCGCCAAATTCTGGAGGTATTGCGTGTATAGTGGCAGAAATCAATGCCGCGCTTTGTCTCAACATCAGAGCGAAGAAATGATAATATAAATATAAATAAATATGTAATTTTCTCGAGTGGAGATCGAACCTACGATCGACCTACTACCAGTCACGTTTACAGTTACACACTTATACTCCTGCACTACAAGTGTATATTATTATATTATTTTTATTAATCACACAAATTTTCCATAGGGCTCTTCTAAAGAATTCGTTTAATTTATTGCATTAAGTACAGGCTGTTCATCTTGTAAAACATCAATCACTACTTGTAAGCTGTACTTGACAAAAATGAGTACAATTTTTACGCACACATGAGTATTTTAGTAACTAAATTACTCAATAATAGATGTGAGTGGCGGAACTCAACGCCGCGCTTTACTTCCACACCAGAGCGAACAAATGAATATACAAATTTAAATAAATATTTTATTTCCTCGAGTTACACAGCCAGTAGGGTTTATAGTCAGTCACACATTTAGATACAATATTATCAAGGTACAATTAGTCATGTGTAGCAGAATCAATACTGTTCACCAATAACTATGTAGTTAAAAATTAAAAAGTTTAAATTATAATAATTTAAGAAAGAATTTTTAGGTTTTAAAAAAAATAAGTGGGGCAAAAGCAGGAAGCAGGATTTCAACCTGTAAATCTTGTGTACAACTGCCATACATTGATCTATTAAGTAAATGAAAAATATTCTACAATGTAATGTTTACTAGACTTACTTGATTCTAATGCCTATAGATTTCCTTATAGCTTGTGTTAGAGCTTCAGTTTTACTCATTTCTAAGGAATAAATTTCGGATCCTGAAAACAAATATATTATTGAGTAATTTAAATTAAAAAAACTAAAATTAAATCAGCTTCACGCTGTATCCCCCACACAGCAGGGTAGGCAGAGGGAACCTAGTGTTAAGACACTCCGTTCCCCACTTTCTGCCGAATTTTGAAGGAATTGCGTGTTGAGTGGCAGAACTCAATGCCGCGCTTAACCTCGACACCAGAGCGAAGAAATGGAAATATAAATTTAAGTAAATATTTCATCTCCTCGAGTGGGGATTGAACCCACAAGCAGTCGGTTTTACAGTCGCACCTCGTGCCACTGCGCCACAACTGGCCTTAAATTTATTCAATTAAATTGTTCTTCTTTAGCTCCATACTGTATATATCCTGCACAAGGCAGGCTAGACAGAGGGAACCAGGGCCATTAAAACACTTCCATTCCTCACACACTGTAACAAGACTAGGTTCTCTGTGTGAATCCTTATCCATCTCCTTATGCTCAACAACAATTTGTATGTTAATTGAGTTTCTACTATAATAACAAGTTTCTACTGACATACCCGCCATGCTTGTAAAAGGAGTGTCCGGACCCAATGCTTGTGCGAGACCCATTGCAATTGCTGTCTTTCCTGTACCAGGCTGACCTGCTAGCAACACTGCTCTACCAGCTATTTTACCTATACAAAATTGGAATAAATATATATTTCAGTTTTAATGTTATTTCACATAACATAGAAAATATATATAAAGTAGAATGTAATGGGATTGAATTCCGTGCTCGTTGAAAGCCATTCAAGCACCTTCTTATGTGCCAAATGATAAATCGAAGCAATTCTTTTTGGAAACTGATAAAAAATCTCCCTACAGAGAGATTAACGACATAAAATATAACATAAGAATTTCAATACAGCTTGATGAGAATGAAAACTTGAGTGGTAAAGAGGTGTAGGCTCAAATCCTGCTATATTAAACATTTAATGAATTTTCGAAAAATGTAGCAATGAAAATTCTTAAAGAAAGAATCAAAGTATTTATAATAATAAAAAAAAAATCACAAATAGCAATTTTTTTTTGTTCTCCACTTTCAGCCTAATTTTGAGACTGGTAATGGAGTGCTTCACCTAACAGTGGGGAAATGAAAACAAAATATATAATCATTGCCCTAGCAGGGGATTGAATATACTACTATCACATTTACTGTCAGATACTGTCTTACTCAATATATTTCATACTTTTTGAGATTTTTTTTTACTATTACATTTTATATGTAATTAGTTACTTTTTTCATTATGATTGCTTGTAATTAAGTTTATAAGATTCATAGAAGAAAATGTATTTAAGTATGTTATAGGAATTGCTAGCCTCATATAAATTATACTTTTCTCTAACAATCCTAAAGATAAATGAATCCTAAGATATTATAAGTATAAAGCTTAATTTATATTTTTTAACCTAAATAAATAATAATAATATGATTAAAAGAATTTCTGTTACGATACAATATTATTCAAGCATAAAAACATTTTTTCTTAATAATTATAAGTCATAAACATAACCTAATAAGTTACCATGACAACAATTAAATCGTTACCTTCTCGAATCATCTGCAATATGACGCCAGCTGCCTTTCTGGCCATCTTCTGGCCCACCATGCCCTGGGAAATGGCTCGAGGCTCCAAAGCATCATCTAAACCTAAACCGCGTATATGAGAATGGGCGCCTATACGTTCTATACGAGTTATTGAACGCACCTCCTGCACTTGAGCTGCAGCTAACGACTAAAAACAATTGAAAAATAATTAAATTTATTAATCAAGTAACCAAAAAAACGCAAGAATATCATAAAAATTACACATAATTTGAGGTTACTTTGCACTTAAGTACGTATTATCTATAATTACGAGTAAATATCGTTTCATATAAGATAAAAATATGTTCTTGTAATACTTACAGCCATTTTTAATGTATAAAACTAATGTAACTTGGAATTAACAGAGAAAACACGATATAAACTGCCGCCGAGCGCGCTTGTTACGAGGAATGTCAAACAATTAAATGTCAGTGATGTATTTGACAGTTGATGCTATGATTAGAAACTTTTTGGAAAAGAATTTCGAAAATAAATTGAATGTAATTTTTATCGCACCCAACGATACGGTATTATAATTATTTTATTTTAATCCAAAGAAGCTTGTAATAATTTGTATACAGTTCGTATTTGTTAATTATACTCTTATTTTCTAAGAGAATATTTAACAAACAAACAAATTGAAATTCTCAAAACAAAAAAAAAATGAAATTTTAAAATTCTTTCGTCGTATGGCTTCAATTTAAATAAAATTTTGTATGCATGTTTCATTGAAAACATAATTATATTTACATTTTATAAGCAATCTGCTTGTAAATATAATTGGTTTAAATTAAAAGATCTCGAGCAACTAGTGTGTATTATGGCATTTAAAAAGACTATTATGCAAACGAAGTTCATGTTATGATATGAACTCGCTTCATAGTCTGATCGTGAAGCATACTATGATCAAATCATTCGTATTTTTAATGACTCGAGCTGTTTGAATTATTATTTAATAAATTTTATTAAAATAAACAATTTACATTTTCTTCGAAAATATTTAAGTCAGTATATAGTTTTTTATTACCTCTCCTTATTCTTTAATGTTTAACGCTTCGAAAATTACACTCATGTTAAGCGGCGCCCCCTTAATTTGATGACTTTAGATGGATAATTTCTGTTACGGAAATACATCCTTTTGTAGTGTGGGAATGGAATCCACAACCTCTCGTGGTTACAGTCGCTCGCTTGCGCTCATGCACTGGTCCCGCAATGGCGTTATTAATTGTTTTATAAAAATTGAAGGTCAGGAACATCTATTGTGCACCTCTTATAGACTAGCAATATTAATTATTAGAGATATGCCGATTGAAAAGGGTATTTAAGGCCCTCGTGGCGCAGCGGCATAGAATCTAACTGCAAATGCGACACATTTTTCAGTTCGTTTCCTATTCCGGGGAATAATTTTTGTTTCCTCGCTGTGGTAACAGGACAAAATAAAGCGTTGAGTTTCATGAAATTAAATGTGAAAGGCGGAGTATTGAATTAGAAATTGTCTTTCGACATAAGCTTAAATACTCGTACATACTTACTAACTACGTAGTATTATAGAATAACTTAAATTCTTTTTGGCGTTAAAAAAAACGTTTGCGCTAGTTATATACCTAAAGAAGTTTAACGTCGTACTTACCTATTTAAAGAAATCGTGTTATGTGCTAAACACTAAACACGCCACCTCATGAGTATGTGTATACCGTTGTGGCGCATTGGCATAAGCGTGCAACTGTAAACACGACAGGTTGTGGGTTCGATACCCACTCGAGGAAATAAAACGTTTAATATTTTTATTTCGTCAAATAGCATTTACTCTTGAAAAATGATACTTCTAAAATGAATAAAATTTAAATCAAATCAGCTTCACGTATCTCATGCACAGAAAGGTAGGCAAAGGAAACCTATAGTTAAGACAAAGCGATGAAATGGAAATATAAATTTAAATACATATTTCATCTCCACGAGAGAGGATTGAACCCACAACAAGTCAGGCTTTGAGCACTTTGCGACTGGATCTAAGATAAATACTGTAAGATAATTCTACTTACTTACCTACTTGAACCTACTTGAGGTTAATGTTGTTATCCCTACTTGCTTTTACAGCGACACCGGGTGGGTGGAGAAGAGGGTACTGTCCCTGAGAAAATTGCAAGCTCTATGTGACTGCCTGTGAGGAGCTTCAAATCTTGCTACGTTTAAATCTTAATACGTTTTCTAAGGAAGTATCCACATTCTTGTATGCAACGAACCCACAACCATCGCAACCATCGCGTGGTATCCATTATCCATTCAGTCGTAAGAAAAATGTAAATGCGCCAAGATTCCATTTTCTTTTGTTTTGTATTAAACAATTGACGTAAGCTTACCTGCAAAATTAATTAACTTTAAACTACTTACACAGTTCAAAATAGCGCCTTTAATTTGACCTACTTTTTCCATTTCGAAACAACTTAAGCTTTTAGTTTTTTTTCTTTATTCGCTGAAACAGTCTATAAACGGTTAAGATCTCTTATAAGTTATGCTATATTCTTTTCTGTTTTTTTTTGGTTTCACACTATATCTCGCACGTAGCAGGGTGGGCAGAGGAATCGTAGTGTTAAAATACTCTGATTCCCACGCGCCACCCAATTTTGTTTTTTTTTTTATATAAAAAATAAATAAATAATTAAATTGGTTATAATATAATAATAAGTTTAAGCGGGCGAAGCCGCATGTGGGCCGTTAGTTATATAATAAATGTGAAAGTCTGTGAGGATGGACGTTTGTTCCTACTGAACAAATTTAGATTTAACTTTACAGTAATATAGCTTATACATGAGAATAATACACAGACTACGATTTATGTAAACGTTTTGTAGTTTGGCTATAATATAACAATAAGTTAGAGCGAGTGCAGCGCGAGTGGGTCGGTAGTCTTATGTACCTGGAGATGAACAGATCTTCACAGCATCCCTAAACAAGCCCACTGCTCTAGTTATCTAGTACTAAGCAGCGAGGAAAACAGTTTTGTTACGTACGCTAGGTTCTCGTTTTTTTTATTAGGTTTTTTTTCTTTACTGTTTTGGTGATGGAGGTAAAGGCAATTCTGGATTGAGACACGGTGTTTAAAGCTTTTTGTTTATTTTAGAGACATTTTGGCGGAACCTAACACTGTGTTCTGTTTTACATGCTCTAAAATAAATGTACATTTGTACAATACAGTACGTACATGTTTCATTAGAAATTTTTTATTATAACTAACGAAGTGCTTTTAAAGTTAATAGGAGGAGGAGACAATAATTTGTATTTTATTATTAGCATTTCAATATTTTTTAAATATTCCGCGTAATAACATTAAAATGTCTGTATAAATACTGTTTCGTTAGATAATATTTAAGTGAATTTATCGCAGCGCAGCACATAGAGACAGCTTCTGAATGTAAACGTGATGTTAGTGGATTTGATTTCCGATTGGAGGAATAAATTTTCATTACCTCGCTCCGGTAAAGGTAGACAAAGCGCGACGTTGAGTTCCGTAACACAATTTCTCGAAGAATAGACAGTGCGTGGAGAAACGGAGTGTCTTAACAATAGGTTTCTTCTGCCTATCCTGCTGTATGCGTTATAATTAAAAAAGAAACCATTCATTTAATATAATAATAAAAAATATACAGTACTAATATAAAAAAAAACTCGAATCGAGAATAAATAGTAAGGTATCAAAATCAACCCCGTTTCCGAGGGTTCAACGTAACGCACACATATGTATTTGCTGTCTCTTTCTTTCATAGAATATTTTACATATACCCATCACTGTCTAGGCCGGCTTGAGCGCGGAAAATCGATTTTAGTTGGCATTTTCCTATAAACGTGGTCAAAAGTGGACGTATTTTTTGTGATTTCGTGTAAAAATTGTGTTTACTTTGATATTATAATTTACGATAAATATAAATAATATATTTTGTTGAAATTATCCGGGAAATGGTGAGTCGTTTTCAATGATTCATTGGTTAAGAAAAGGCAAGCAGCTTCACGCTGTATCTCTCATGGCATGGTAGGCAGAGGGAACCTAGAGTTCGGACACTCTCTTCCTTACGTACCGCGCAATTTCGAGACAATTTAAAATAGGGGAATTCAATGTCATGTTTTGTGTTCCAGAGTGGAGAAATAAAAATAATTTAAATATAATCTTTATAGTAACGATAGGCAAGTCTCCTCATAAATAAATTAGCTTCACGCTGTATCCCGCACACAGCAGGGTAGGCAGAGGGAACCTAGTGTTAAGACACTCCGTTCCCCACTTTCTGCCGAATTCTGGAGGCATTGCGTGTTGAGTGGCAGAACTCAACGCCGCACTTAACCTCGACACCAGAGCGAAGAAATGGAAATATAAATTTAAGTAAATATTTCATCTCCTCGAGTGGGAATCGAACCCACAACCAGTCGGTTTTGCAGTCACACCTCGTGCCGCTGCGCCACGACCGGCCTCAAGTCTCCTCATGTTTATTAATAATAAATTAACTATCTGTTTTGTTTTTTTAAGTAATGGTTCAATGCAAATTTAGCCAATTTTGCCATAATAAGCTAGGATCTTAATAAGATTATTTAAAAAAATAGGTGTAAAACCTTATTTAAGCTGAATTAATAAATATCCTGCTGCTGTTTCCCGCACATATCAGGGTATGCAGAGAGAACCTAGTGTTAAGACACTCACAAGTTGTTGAGTGATGTTGAGTAGCGAAACTCAACGCCGCGCTTCACCTCGACACCACAGCAAGAAAATGGAAAGATAAATTTAAATAAATATTACATTTGCTCGAGTGGGGATCGAACCCACAACCAGTCGCTTTTACAGACACATTTTGCGTCTTTGCGCCACAGCAGGCCTCAATCTTACCTTTTTTATATTATTTATCATTGAATTATAGAGACCAGTTATAGCTGCACAAGCATGTGATTATAAACGCGACAGGTTGTGAGTTCGATTCCCACTCAGGAAAATTATCATATTTAAACAATTTTAACTTTTCCGCTCCGGTACACAAAACCCGGCGTTGAGTTCCGCTACTCAATAATGCAGTATCTCGAAAATCGGATGGTGCGTAAGGAACGGAATGTCCTAACACAAATTTTCGTCTGTCTACCCTGCTATATGCGGGATATAGCGTGAAACAAAACACGAACCCTGTGTCCTGCGCAATATTTCAATAAGTCTTTAGCAAATTGGCAATATCATAGCAACTGTCCATTAATTTTTTTAGGTGGGTTGCAAATTTAGTTGTGGGTTCGATTCCCAGTCGGAGAAATAATGCAACTAAAACAAATTTGGAATGGAAAATTGTCATATTGATTCATATTGTCGATTTTCGAAAGCCTTATTGAAATGTTGCGCAGGACGAGGGGCTAGTGTTTTTATTCTTATTTTTGCACAACCGCTCCGTTTTTAATACGTCTTTGGGGTACTCCCCACAAAAGAAATTATTTTGAAAAATGGAGAAATGTTACTTTATTTTGTTTGTAATGTGCTGTTATTTTTGATATTTAAAAAAAGATTTTTTTTTTAGAAAACGTTTAAAAAATTAAAAATTAATCGCAGGATTGAACCTACACCTCTTGGAAACCGTCCAAACTTAATTTGTTTTATGAGGTACTTGGTTCTTAATATAATATGTTATTTATTGTCGTTTGAATAATGGCACCCAACGCCACCTGTCTGTCTTTCAAAGCTAAAAATTTACATAATTAATGTCACAATCGGATCCACAATTTACAACCTAATAAACGCATCATCCATTTTCCATTAAACAAATTAATGGAAAATGGATGATGCTCATTGAAATATTACGCAGGACGAAGAGTTAGTATTTGGCTTAAAGCTTCATTCCGCACATTGTGGTATAGGCAGAGGGAACCTACTGTTAAGACACTCCGTTACCCATTAATAAACTTACGTTCCCCTTTTTCCGCCTTATTCTTTGGACATTGCGTGCTGACTACTGAATAGTGGAATTCAACGAGCAAAGCGAAGAAATGAAAATATTAAATACTTCATTCCCCCTAGTGGGGATCGAACCCACAACCGTAGCTGTTACAGTCACACACAAGTCCCCCTGTGTCACGACAGGCTCACAGTTACGGTTTAAGTATAACCATTCCGTCATTCATTGTACATCGAACCCACAACAATCACTTTCACAGGCAGGTACTGTTCCACTGTGGTGTGATAAGCAGGAATATTGTCTATAACAATAATATTTACAAAAACTGCAGTTACCTACACCATTACACGAAATACTTTATTTTTTTTATTAGCTTAAAGACATAAAGGTATAATTACAGAGCGAGTAGGGAGCGTCCCCTCCATTATTAGGGTTGTCGCTTCAGAGTGCTTAAACTATACTTCAAACCGCGTTTTTTTAACATCCAATACTATATTAAAATATTATAAAAAACATTTTTGAATAATGTGTGTGCGGGCGCGTGTCGTTCTTTTTACGATAGTTTAACAAAAAATATTGCCTCAGTTGATGTTTACTGACCAATACAACTAGGAAACGAATGGAAGACGGAAAAGCTTATATTTATTAAAAAAAAATTAACAATAATTGGAAAAATTGGCATATTGCCATTTTTCCAATTACTTTTCTAATTAATAACCATTAGAAATGTGTGTATAATAAAAGTTTTGCAACTAATTAGAATCATCTGATGCTGAATTTGAAGAACTCCAAATAATTTCTCCAAAAATTTTGTATATTATAGAATCTCATTTACACGTAAAATAATAAAAGTTGCAGGCCACGACTAGTTAGTTATAAAAATAGTTATTCTTATTAATGGGAATAGAAGCTAAAACCATAACGTATACATTCGCACCGACCACATTGTAAAGATTTTTTAAAACTTTACTCTGGATCACGAATATAGGTAGGCCAAAATAACATAATGTTGTGACACTGCGCTCTGCATTTTCCACTGATTTTTCGAGACATCGAGATCGTCGAAATTCAGCGCCACGCTGTCTTGTTGCCAGAGCGAGAAAATTACAGTAATTCATGCCAGCGAGTGGTAATCGAACCCACAACCATCCGTTGATTGTCACGACAGCCTCTATAAGGAATATAAGCAATTATTACAAAAAAGAAAATTCTTCCCCTGTCATTAAAACACGTTAATTGCGTGTGCAATTACATCTTACGCTTTGACGCCTTTGCCTTTGAGCTTAGCGTTAGGAGCTGTTCGTACTTTTGAGTATATTAATATTAGTACCTTCTGACTGCCTTTTGGTTTAGCTTTGGTGGGATGTTAAAACGGGGGTCTTGGGTTCAATAGGAAAGTGATTTTTAAATAATACTAGTTGCCGCCTGTAACTTATTTTGCGTGGGCTTTATGGCCCTTTCGTGGGCTTTGGGGCTCTTTTATTTACTACGAGTTGCCCCTGTAGTACAGTTATAATTTTCAACACTTAGGTAGTGGTATATTAATAGACAGCGGTCTGAAAATCCAGTCCAACAATTTTTTTCTAGTTTAAGGAATTTCTGATAAACTTTTCCTTTTCTTGATCTTAAATTTTCTGACATTATCAGAAATTACTACCTACTAAACTACACCGGACACATTGTCTCGGAAAATAAGTGGAAATTGGGAGTGGAGTGTTTTAAGGTCTTCGGTTTCTTCTGCTTAACAAGTTAAAGTGCTATTCAAAAAAGAGAACAAGATTTTATTTAAATAAACTAAAATAAAAAAAAAAGCTATGTTCAACCCTAGATCCCATGAATAGATGTTTTCTTTCCATTTCCGTTATGAAGGGGTTGTCTTTGTTTTTTCCCTGCGGAGTCTTTTTCAGTTTTATCACGTATTGCGCTTTTGTACCTATAGAAACCTTAACAACTAAAGTTAGGGTTCGGATTCGAATCCCTGAGGTGTTGTTTTAAGCTTATAAATCTTACTAAAGTATTCATTGATACGTATATCCAATAAAATCAGTGGCGCAGCGTCAGTTCGAGCTTTCTCGGGGGAATGAATTATGTAATATTCGCATTTCATCGGTCTGGTAACAAAACAAAGTGAATCGTTGAGTTTTAATAGGTACTACACACGTAATCGGAAATTGGCCGGTGCGTTGGTAACGGAGTGTCTTAACACTATGCGGAATATGATGTGAAGCAAAAAAAAACCTTTTTTAACGTCACGAGTAGGATGGGGAGAGGGAACTCAGTGGTACGACACTACAAATTGCTCATTTTCCGTCGAATTCTAAAGGGAATTCAAAAAAATACTCTTGACACGCTTATTAATTTTACCTGTGTCCGTACAAGCCATAAAGAAAAGTTACAGTGTTCATTTATTATAATAAGTCAATTCTTGGAGTTAGATTTGTATACCTAGTATCAGAAAAAAAATGTTTTAAATATAATATAATTCCACTGAATGAGATAATTATGGGTTCTAAAACTTTCTCTTTCAGATAATCGGCATGCCGTGGCCGTGAAATGGATGGTATTCAAATGGAACCTATCGGCAAATATAAGGCCGATCGTAACGGATCCGCTAAGGGTAAGACATCAGACTCAGACTTTATATCCTTCCTTCTCTTTCACTATCCTCCCCCTATTTTGTAGAGTAGGCGAAAGGAGTGTAGCTATGTGTAAATTAGAATAGAGAGCGATAAAAAAGAAAGAGTATAAGTTACAAAAGCACCAAACTAAAGTACTGATAAAGACGAAGCGTGAAAAGGCAGAGAATGAAAGAGATGAAAGTTTAACGAACAACTTTAGGAAAAACACGAATCTTTTCTAATTTAATCAGGGAACGTCCCAGACGTTTAGCAAGGTGCAGTCATCGTGCTTTTGGATAAAGTTTAAAGTTCACAGACTGCGCAAGTCATAGGGCTATCAGTTTGGTTAGCTTGGGTAGTAAAGCTTATGCTGAAATATTAGCGGGAAGAATGCAAGTGAGATTCGAAAGGATGTTGTGGGAGGCTCAGGGAGGCTTTAGACCTAGAATAGGATGTATGGATCAGATCTGATGGGACCTCAATCCTGGAGAAGTTCAGTCTAAAGTTGAAAAAAAATAATTTTAATTGTTGTTTCATTTTGTTATAGCGGCCGCCTGGCGTAACATGGTTGACCAAGATCTAGACGATGTCGCATTTTTAGCTGGTGAGTTTTTTTTATTACCACATATTTTTTTAATGAGCACGTCTCGGATAAAGTATCACAGACCGCTGACCAGCCATGTAGACTGAAGACCTGAAAAAGAAAATGGGTAGCCACTGGATTGAAAGGGTCATTAGAGGCCTATTTCCAGGTATCTTTAAAGGTAATGGATAGATGGTTTTTTAATTATATATTATTACTTCCATATTATTATTATTACTTCTTAAATTTAAAGTATGGAGACCTTCCTCACCCCACCTCACATTTTTTTGTAACACATATATGTACCTATTCCATGCGTAGGATCTCACAAACCGGAAGCTTCGTTAAGCTAAAAATATATACGGTACTCTCTATTATTACAGCTTCACAGCTTCACGCTATCCCGCACACAGCAAGGTAGGCAGAGGGAACCTAGTGTTAAGACACTCCGTTCCCCACTTTCTGCCGAACTCTGGAGGTTTTGCGTGTTGAGTGGCAGAACTCAACGCCGCGCTTATCTTCGACACCAGAGCGAAGAAATGGAAATATAAATTTATGTAAATATTTCATCTCCTCGAGTGGGAATCGAACCCACAACCAGTCGGTTTTACAATCACACCTCGTTCCGCTGCACCATGACTGGTCTCTATTATTACAAAAGTAAATTATTGTATTACTATAAATTTGCAACTCATCGATCTTGTAGACTATAAAAAAAAACATTAATCATGATTTAAATTTATCCCCGAGTAAAATTTGAATTGGAAACTATTATATATAAGACTGTCCCCCTGTACCATGATAGCCTCCGGCATATTTTCGTAGCAAAAAATGAGCATTATCCATACATCTCGTGGAGTGCTCTCAGAAGATTGAAGTGTACTTAGATGTCACCTTGAGATTTAAGTGTCGGGAGAACGCAAGTCAGTTATTTTGTTAAATGGATAAAGTTAAAAGCATTTTGTGTTATAGTACTTAAGAAGTAGCTTGTTTGAAATTTGGTTGTGATAATTAGACTTTAAAATAATTAAGAAAAGAGCCAGTCGTGACTAGCTTGCGACGGTAAACGCGGCAGGTTGGGAGTTCGCTTTCCACTCGGGGGAATGACATATATAAATAATATTTTCATTTCCTCGCTCTGGTAACGTGGCAAAGCGCGGCGTTGTGACTCAACAACAACTCAACTCTCGTCCAGAAATTCAGTGAAAAGTGGGGAACGGAGAAGTGAAGATTAATGAAATGTCTTGACACTAGGTTCTCACTGCTTACCCAGTGTGCAGGATATAGCGTGAATCTTTATATATAAAAAATAATGTTTATACAGACAAAACATACAGGTGTTCCTTATAGAATCGAAAATTATGCATTAGATCATGTGATGATCTTTAGCAAAGGTGTTGTGCTTGAGTCCACGAAGGTTTCTAAGTTGGTACTAGCTAGTAAAAATATAAAAATTATATTGGGTTACACTTACAAGTATAGTAGAGTAGACTGGATATGGACAGAAAATCGCCCCCCTATTTACAATACATTGCAAATTAAGAGGCAGAATTCAACGCCGTTCTGTCTAAAAGTGAGGAATAATGGATTTTTTATAAATGTGGTGGAAATATTTATATATGGTGGGTTCGGTCCAAACTCGCAGAAATAAGTATATTTATATTATTTTCAGTTCCTTGCACTGTCAGACAAAGCATAGCGTTGAGTTCCTCCATCGAACACACAATGTCTCTAAAATTGAAAGGAAGATGAAAGTGTCTTAACACTCAGTTCCATGCCTATCCTACTATTAAATAGGATACAGCGTGAAGTTATAAAAAACAAAAATGTTCCTAATTTTATTCTTTTTCTATCCCCAGACACAGATAAAGCAAGAGAAGCGAGGGAGCTGGGCGATGCGCCGGTAGCTGTGTGCTCACAGCGGCGGGCGCTATGTCTGGCGGCGCTGGTCTTCTCCGCCATGTTCGCGACCGCACTATTAGTAGTCTATGCTACGCCACAACCTGGTCAGTTGGTCTATGAGTTTCTATATATACAGGGTGGATAATAATAATAATATTATTTAATGCCATGTGGGATGTCAATATCAGTGTCGTTGTGGCGATAATGGTTTCAGTTGACGATTTAATTACGAAAAGCCTCGACCAACATCTTAAGAGGCAAATTATTTTTTAAATGTATTTTTTATAACAATTTATATTTAAAACCGTAAAATTTATTTCTCTTATGTAATAAAAATATATACATATTTATTATAATAATATAATAGATATACAATCTTTCCTGATACCGCATACAGTCAGCTTGTTAGCGAGCAGCCTAGCTTGTACAGACGGCAGACTCTAGTCAGTTAATTTTTATAAGTGTGTCTTTCTGTTCACTTAAACTATAAAAATTAGTACTAAACACAGTTCGCGCGAAAAATGATCAAATAATCTCATAGCATAATCATTATCAAGTTAGAAGTTAAGTGGTAAAAAAACTTCACCGATATCACTATTTTCTTTATGTATATTTATTATTCGTCTTCTGCAACTCTATTTCCGTGGATTTTTAAACTTGAAATGATTAATTTTAAGATATCCTATTATAGATATAGATTTTTTTTTTCTTAGTGATCTTCCCTTTTTTTTGTTGTCTTTTTTTGTTTTTTGTTTTTGGTTTGTCTGTCAGTCACTAAGTAACGGCAGAGTTCTATGTATTATGTGGAAGGTTACTACTTTTACCTTACAAAACATAAAATAAAACCCATTCTGGTGTTGCCAATATAAATGTACCTTATACACTCATTATATATTTTCTTTGTTTAGAATGCCCTTGCGCAGTGGAAACAGAACTGCTCCCTGGTCAACCACCGACTGGAGCCGAAGAGAATGCGACAGCTGCTAATAAGTATACACAAAAAATATACCTATACCTTTATTTATAATCAAAAAAGAAAAAAAAATACATTTTTAAATAAATATTAAGCCTAGTGATAAGACACTTACCATCAGGTGACCCGAACGCTCGTTTGACTTGTCCCTTTCAAGCCACTCAAGACATAACGCTTGGAAAATTGGTCGGAAAGTAGAGAATAGAGTTTAATAAACACTAGGTTCCTCTGGCAAAAAAGTATTTTTTTTTTTTACAGAGAACGTATAGCAAGCAACGGTATGGTGTTTCCATGGCGTGGCGCGAGATTGCCGACTTTTTTAATACCGAAACATTATAGCTTGTGGTTACATCCTAATCTGACTACTGGAGAATTAAGAGGTACAATTTTTTATTTATGTTCTTCTAGTATATTTTATTATAAATCCTAAATCTCTTTTAGTTTGTTAGAAAAACATTACGTATATAAATAATATAATTTAATTTGTATGATAGTAAGATGACTGAAAAATCAGTAATTTATAATCTTTAAGAAACTTAAAAATGCTATCGTTAAGTAAAATTTTATAGTTATAAAAAAAAAAAGATAAAACCCAACTGAAACAAAATAAGACCATAATAGCTTATTAGGATTGTTTAAAAAATATTCGGTATTATATGCGGAATTCAGCGTGAAGGTAACAAATTAATTAATTAAATCTATATTTCCAGGTGAAGTCTCAATAGATTTCAAAGTTGATCGAGATACAACATTTGTAGTATTAAACGTCCGTGACATGAATGTGACGGAACGAGCTCTGTTCAAAACCGGGGGGTCTTTAGGGCCTAAAGTGGTGAAGTCCCTGGACTATCCCCCAGCTGACCAAACTTATATTGAATTTAAGGTAAGTTACGTAAATTGGGTAACTTTAGGTACTGGTTAATTGGGTAAAATAATAAAGTAAAAAATTATTAATATCCAATGTGGCGCATGGGGCACAATATTTAATATTTATTTCTTTACTCTGACAAACGAAATAAAAAGGCAAAGGGCGACGTTGACATCCTCCACTAAACTCAATGTCTTAAGAATTCGGCGGCAAGTGGAGAACGGAAGTGCCAGAATAAAGAAGTGTAACAATTAAGTAATAAGTTAAAGTTAAGCTAAGTTTCCAGCTTCCCTCTGCCTACCGTAGGGTAGGATATGCGTATGTGCGGCTATACGGCTATACGCTAATTAAGCTGTCTTTATGTTGTTATATTTTTAAATTCGATATTATATTCCATTAATGGTTGTGGGTTCAATTCCTACGTGGGGATTATATTTTGATTTCGCTGCTTCGGTACCACAACTTGAGTCGACGAGTTTTACCATTCAACAATCAGTTTTTTTTAATTCGGGCGAAAACTATAGGATATTACTCTCTCTACTATAGAATGTACATTTTATAAAATATAAGTTTTTTTTTTTTAGGAAAAGCTCCGACGCAGATACAATTACACACTCAGTCTCAGATTTATAACGAAATTAGATCGTAGCGATAAACAACGAGGATTCTTCTTGACGGGAACACATAGACAGTAAGTTTTCCCTTTTTTAAGTTATATTTATTAAAATCAGAAATAAAATTGTTATTTTAATATTATATCATAGGTTATATTTTTGTACGAGGATAGTGGAGTGATGTTTTATCGGTTTCTTTCTGCATACTTCACAAAATGTATAAGATGTATACATATAAATAAATAAAAATCGGTTACTGTAGATTATTAGTAACCCTTTACATTATTTTATACCTATGTAAGTAGTGGACAACTTAAAAATTATATTTTTTTTTTCTAGTCGCTGCGCTGTGTCAAGATTTTGGTTAACTCACGCTCGTTCAGCTTTCCCCTGTCTGGACGAACCACATTTAAGAGCGACATTTAAACTAACTATTGTTAGAGATCGGTAAGTATTAATGAAATAATAATAACAAAAAAATAATAAAATGATTAATATAATATTATGTAAATTATACATATATGGCAAGAAACTTCGTTGTCTAAAATTGCGTGTCTAACAGAACTCAACGCCGCACTTTGTCTAAAGTATAGAAATACATTCCTCTTAAAATAACAAGATCCCAGCAAGATACTATATATTTTTTTATATTGCTTAAAGTGTTATTTCACACATTGAAAAGAAAAATATTTATTAAGAAAACTTTTTAATTTCACACATTGAAAAGAAAAATATTTATTAAGAAGGTCTATTTTGGGCAATAATTCCCCTATGTCTCGATTTTGTGTAATTGTTAGCGAAAAGAAAGCTTTGGATCCTTTCGGTGACTGTTTGTATAAGTATCGCCGAAACGCGATGGAATGTATTTAATATATTTCAGTCATATTCACTGATGATTTGTAATTTTTTTTTAATTAGTTTAATTTTGTTAAACATTCAAATTTTTACATTATAATTTTATATTTATCGCTCTGTAGTTAATTAATTGATTTTATATTATCGATTCTTTTTATTTTTTTTTTTTGCATGTATTGTTTATTTTATTGTGTAAAGTAATTAGATACATGGTTATATAGTAAATATTATTGCATGTGGTATTTACCTTAAAGGGTAATGCATTTAGCTATAACAATTTAGATTTAAGTAACTGTTACTGTATTATTTAATGTAATTACCACTGGTGGATCTTAATAAATAAATAAAAATAAAAATTATGGTTAATTTCAAATTAGATACAAAAACGATAGTCATTTTAATTGTTTATATGTATATACTTAGTTTCACTTTGTGTTTCAGGTTTCATGTTTCTTTGACTAACATGCCGATAGTAGCTACTGAAGAAGCTGGCTTTTACTTAGGACATAGACTGGTGAGTACTACTTAGAAATTTAATGTTAAATTATGATTTAAAATTTAGTTTTTGAGTTCTCAAAAAAAAATGTAGTTATAATTTTGTGTATGTTTGCATGTATGTGAATTTAAAATAAGCTATTTAATACATATATATGACTGTAAATGCGACAGGTTGTGTGATCGATTCCTACTGAAGGAAATGTTATCTCTATATATAATAAGACAGTAAAAATATTTTGTCTGTACATTTAGTAATTTTGACTGAAATGGATAGAGGGATACTTAAAAAGACTAATAGAAAGCAAAAATATTTTTTTTGAATTTCTTGTCTGTCTGTCTGTCTGTCTGTCTGTCTGTCTGTCTGTCTGTCTGTCTGTCTGTCTGTCTGTCGACATATTGTTGTCCGCATTTTTCTCTGAAACTACTGAACCGATTTACTTGAAAATTTCACCAATTGCTTTGTTTTAATTCAATTTAGGTTCTAAAGTTTGGTTCATCAAAATCGGTTCATTAAAAAAAAAGTTATCGTCATTTGAATGAACTCAAGGCATTAGCTTGCCAGCGAATGTTATATAGAAATCGCGCTGGTATGACCCTGACTAAAGAATGACATTCGAAACGTCTTGATTATATGACTGTTGATAAAAATATATATTTTTGAAGCACTATTATACAATATTTTATACAATAAAGTAAACAAGGCCAGTCGTGGCGCAGCGGCAAGAAGTGTGACTGTAAAACCAGCTGGTTGTGGGTTCGATCCCCACTCGAGGAGATGAAATATTAACTTAAATTTATATTTCCATTTCTTCGTTCTGGTGGCGAGGTTAAGCGCGGCGTTGAGTTCTGCCACTCGACAAGCAATGCCTCCAGAATTCGGCAGAAAGTGGGGAACGGAGTGTCTTAACACTAGGTTCCCTCTGCCTACCCTGCTATGTGCGGGATACAGCGTGAAGCTGATTTATTTATTTTAAGTAAACAAAATTGAATTGTTAGTAGAGATTACCTTCATAAATCGTAACAGTAAAGTTTAAATCGTAATTAATTCAACACAGAGATAAAGAACGATTTGATCTTCAAAGAAATATCAAGTAAATACATAGATTTTTTGGTTCGTTCGTTCGTTTGAAATAAATCTATATAAAAATGCCTAAAAACATAAATATAAAACATTCTACGTGTACTCTGTAATAACTACATATTTACCAATTATTCATTTATCTAATAATATGCAAACAGGAGTTAATATGCAAACATTACAGTTATTTTACAAAGAATATTATGAATCCTTAACCAAATTAATAATTTTACATTTAAGACTGTTTCTGAAGCAGTACAATTATTAAGTGACATCAGCACATTTAACAGAGCTTTAAAAAACATAACATAGGTAAAAAGAACGTACTGTTACAAATATATATATATATATATATATATATATATATATATATATATATATATATATATATATATATATATATATATATATATATATATATATATATATATATATATATATATATATATATATATATATATATATATATATATATATATATATATATATATATATATGAATATCAAATATCGACATTGGTCATATTTTTTAGTTCGAAACAATCAAAAATTTATATTATAAATAAATTCTTACAGAAGTTACGATAATGTCGTAAAAAAATCGTAATAGAATATTACAGATTAAAGTAACAAAAAATCATATTAGAAGTCATTATAGTTGTCTTTATATTATATATGTTGTTGTATGTTGTCTTTATATTTGTTTGTCATTCTATTATAGGGTGTGAGGCCAGTCGTGGCGCAGCGGCACGAGGTGTGACTGCAAAACCGACTGGTTGTGGGTTCGATCCCCACTCGAGGAGATGAAATATTTACTTAAATTTATATTTCCATTTCTTCGCTCTGATGTCGAGGTTAAGCGCGGCGTTGAGTTCTGCCACTCAACACGCAATGCCTCCAGAATTCGGCAGAAAGTGGGGAACGGAGTGTCTTAACACTAGGTTCCCTCTGCCTACCCTGCTGTGTGCGGGATACAGCGTGAAGCTGATTTATTTATTTATTTTATTTTATTATAGTTGTCAATCAATTCTGCTTAAACCAATAATCATGTATTTAAGCGGGCGAAGCCGTGGGCGGGCCGCTAGTATTTAATATCTACATTCCTTCGCTCTGGTGTCGAGGCAAAGCGCGGCATTAGGTTCCGTCCCTAAAACCGCAATTCCTCCAGGATACGGGGATATGTGGGGAGCGGAGTATTTAACACTTAGCTCTACTTTTCTGTGTGAAACTAAAAAAAATATAATTTTATATATTATTATCAATATTATTTAAATATTGCCTTTGCACCATAAACAACAGCACAAGTACGTAATTCTTGATAAATTTGATAATAGCAGGATTTTAACTTTTCAACGCCATGGTTGTTTGTTCGATTGTAGCCCGAGATAATGATTACATTTACAATATTTCTACTTTCCCGTTTTGATAAGCCACGTCGTTGAATCCCGCCATTTAGAAAGCTATGTCTCGAATTGGAGAACGGAGTGACTTACCACTAAGTTCTCTCTACCAAAATTCATATTTTTTTATTCCAAGTTGCAAGACGAATTTGCAACTTCACCTCCCATGGCCCCACACATGATGGCGCTCGCCGTATGTCGTCTACAACGTAGATCAGTGACTAGTGAAGTCACTGCCACTGCGCCACCGGCGTCGTTGGCCACTGAGTCACCAGACGTAGTGACTCCGCCACTGGAAGTGAGCTTGTATAGCGATAAACAAGTGATTTTAGATGAATCTGGGTAAGTTTTATGTTTTTTTGTATAGTTTTAATCACACACACACTAAGGGAAAATATTTAAAATTGTAACGTAGAGGAACTCGAACCCACGCCTTTTGTTCAAGCGCTTTGACCACTAAGCCATACGTTCTCATCAAGTTACGTCGACATATTTTTATACACGCGCGCTCACAACTTTATTTATGTAACAAGCGTACAAAAGGTGCAGATTCAAGTTTGTTTATGTTCAAATTTTTATACGTTCTCTAAACATATGTTCCTATCTTCAAAGTAGTGTAAACTTCATTCTAAAAATGTAAAAAAATATATATCATAATAAGGAATTATTTAGTTTTTTTTTGTTAATATAATAGTATTATTGTAACAATTGCTAATAAACATAGTACAAGTAAATAAATAAAAAATAAAATACAATAGTTCTGATATTTAATAACATGGTAAATACTGATTTTTTTTTTAAATATTACATTTAATTTAAGAATGTACACTACAGACATAAGAAAAATAATAAACGTAAAGTCATACTTTATAAATAAAAAAAAAGGAAAACTAAAATTTTCCTCTCATCCATTTGGTCCTTCGAAATCCTTCGAAAACACAGTATCAAAGATACTGGAGGAAGGTCACGTAAAAAGCATGAGGACCCCCCGAAGGGCATGTATGAAGAGGTTGATGACAGTGGACGAGGCGAAAGAGGTATGTAGAGACCGTAGCGTTTGGCGCTCCGTTCTCTCTGACTACCCCGCTAGGGATAAAGCGTGAAGTTAAGCTAAGTTATCCATTTGGTCTGTATTAAACTTATAGTTTAACATTTACAAATCATTAGTTATTGTAGGCACAATTAAATTATTATCATTATTTTTATTTATAGGCCATTATTGGAGTGGGTACAAAAAACTATCCAGCTTTTTGCTTTCGAGTTGAACACTTCTTACCCGTTACCTAAATTTGGTAAGTTTACTTACCTTTTTAAAGGTAAGTTACGTTAATTATAATTAATTTAGAAGAAAATCCATTGACAATAAAAACCTAGTGATGCTACTCGATAAGATATTACGTATTGTACGACGGAACATAACGCCGCCTTATAAACAACAGACAGTGGAAATATCTATATTTTATTTTTCAACTTTAGTGGGGATCCATGAAGAATACATGGGCGTATCTAGAGATATTATCTGGGGTGGGCGTGAGCTTTAGCTTTGCATAGATGTGATCGTGTAAATTTTCTTTTAAAATTTTTCGAGGCAACCTTGTTCTTAGTAAAATTTCTAAAGTGGACACCAGACTATTCTGGAGTGGGCACGGCCTACGTGCCTCTTCATACGCCCATGCTTATATAACAACTATTGATTCATTGGCTTCGAGCTGTATCTGCCTACCCTGCACCTAGCAGGGTAGGCAGAGGGAACCTATTGATAAGATACTCCCATTAAGACACTTCCTTTTTCCACTTGTTCTGGAAGCATTGCGTGTTGAGAGATGGAACTCAACGTCATAAACATTTTACCTATGTGATGATTATAATTGTTACAGGTAATTCAGTATTCAGATGAAGTTAATGATTCTAATTCAATCAAATTATTTACTTAGATTTGCCCAAAATTTTAAAACTGATGTTAATTATAAAAATATTATTTTAATGGCAAAATTTACTTTCCAGACATAGTAGTGGTGGAAGGAGGGTCTCAGTACTCAGAAGGATGGGGGCTGATCACGCTAGCGCCCTCTATGCTGAGTGACACTAAGATTATTGCTAGACTTTTGGCACAACAGGTATTGTATTTTTACACTTTTTAAGATTTCCTAACGTATTAAATTAAGTTTGGAGTACCGGGATTTAGCGCCCGACTAAATCTTTTTATTAGAGCGAAAAATGAAAGTAATAATCTATTCCCCTGACTGGAAATCGAACCCACAACCGTCCGGTATACAGTCAGAAATTGTTCTACTGTACCGCCGCGTCCGTTTATATAAATATTTATGTATACGAGCATGCATATAAAATATTAAAAATACTAACAATAAATATATATTTTTCCCATCCAGTGGTTCGGAGGTCTAGTATCCCCGCGATGGTGGAGCTCCCAGTGGTTACTCGAAGCCCTAACTTCTGTCTTAGGAGAGAAGGCGCCCGCCATCAGCGGAGCGCCCGCTGAGCGACAACAGGACGCGCTGTTGTTGGATCATGTGCTACCTGCGTTGAGGTGAGTGGAGAAAGATAGAATAAATGGAAAAAAATAATAAGCACAAGTGTGTAACTGTAAACATGACGATGAATTCGACACCCACTCGGGGGAATGTAATAACTAACATTTTCATTTTCAAGCTCTTGTAACGGGCCAAAACGCAACTCTAAGTTCTGCCACTCAACACGTAACATTCAATGCCTCGAGATTTCAGCGGAAAGGGGAACGGAAAAGTCTTAACACTAGGTTCCCCGGTTTTCAATACATACCCTGCTATATATGGAATATTGCCTAAAGCTAAAAAAATATCTAGGGTAAGTTTTATTAATACTTGTTTTCCTCTTGTAGATTGGATTCAAGCTATTCCGTCCGAGCAGTTGCATCTCCGAGATTGGAAAAAGCGGATATTGAATCTGCTACTGACGAACTTTCACTACACAAGGTAATATAAAAAATAACGTAAATTTTGAATACTTCCCGTAGGACAAGTTTTAAGTTTTCTGACAATTAAAAATGTTTGCAATGGTCGAATAATATAATATAGAATAACATATACAATGTTTTGTTATTTTATAATATTTAGGGCGCAGCGATAGTAAGTATGGCGATAGAAGCAGCTGGACAAGAGGCTGGTCGAGCTGCGCTTTCGCGTTTACTGAGAGACCACCACGCTGCTAGCGCTGATGCTAGGTGAGTCTTTGTAAATTTACATTTTATTGTGTCGTAAAATATATTTTATGTAAAAATTATACGAGAACATTTTAATGTTTGATAATATGAGAATTAAATCTAGTTTAAAGTTATTAGAGCTAAAGATTATTCGTAACTACAATTACAAAGACAATCTTATTTTGTAGAAGTATATGATATGATGATGATAGTAGTTAGGTCAATCATGGCGCAGGGGCAAAAACTGTAACTGACACGCGACTGGTACTGGAAATGAAATATTTATTTAAATTTATATTTTAACTTTTTCGCTCTGGCGTCGTTGAGTCAGCACCACTCAATACGCAATGCCTCCAGAATGCGGCGGAAAATGGTGAACGGATTGTGGCAGTTCTCCTAAAATTGTTATTTTTAACCAAAAATTATGTCTTTTTTAAAACCAGCGTGTAAAGCCGTAATTTTGCTGTGAGATGTAAGCTTGGACATTAAAATACACGTTTATTGAAGTGGCATCTATGAACAACCCCTATTTATTTTGTAAATGGAATTATTAAAAAATGTGTTAAATCGGACAATGACGATTAGTGTAGAATAATGATAAGCAACTGGAGAAAAATCATTTTTCTCCAGCGCTGGTACCAATAATGATTCTTTACAACAGAATTGAAATTAAATACTTACTTATTTAGCTTCACGCTGTAATACTAGTGGGAAAGTCAGAGCGAACGGAACCCCAAACGCTACGGTCTCTATATACCTCTTTCACCTCGTCCTCTATCATCAACTTTTCATACATACCATCTGGGGCGTCCTCATGCTTTTTACGTGATTTTTCTCCTTCATTATCTTTGATGCTGTATTTTCGAAGGTCTATCTTTATTACCGCTCACTTTTTCTTCATTAATCTTTTTTGCTTTTCCTTCATCGTCAATCCATTTTCACGTTATATTATATTCTCACCGTGAAAAGTATGATTGACTTATTCCCAGCGGATCAGTATATTTAAAGTTAAGTTGTGGACACACGAGTGCTTAGGATGCTATCTTGGGAACAGATCAATATGTAATCGTTGCTATAATAAGGAGTCTGTTTCATTTTGAGGTACGAGACGTCCAAACTTGGAGTCGAATTATCGCATAAGAAGCTGGAAGTTTTAAGATCCATCGATCAAAGAGGAATAAGTACTTCCAAAATATGAGACATCTTTGAAACCGAAAACGGAAATTCTATAAGAAAAGCAGCGACAGAAATATGTGGTAAATGATAAGGAGGTTTTAGTAAAAAGCACGATAAATGTGTTGATAAAGTAAAAGACACTGTAGAGAAAAAAAGACCGTTTGGATCATAAGGCCTCAGATAAATCTCTTTAAAAAAGAAAAAGGATATGCTACAAAGGCACCAAACGAAAGTACTGATAAAGATGAAGCGTGAAAGTTCTGAGAAAGAAAGAAATAAAATGTTAACGAGCAATTTTAGTAATTCCTAAGGTTGTTTATTAATTTGCCACACATTTTACAGCAGTGAGCAGGTCGCAAGAGGTCCTAAACCAAGATTTTTTTTTAGATATTTGACAAAAGTATAAGATATTTTGGGAGACTACCTCGGTACAATACTTTAATCGCTTCTCTTGTTGTAAAGTCTGTGACACAAAGTGACATGCGAGGGAAAATTTCCTTCCCAAGGAAAGAAAGACCAGAGCCTATTCTTACATTTGAAAGAAATGAAGAAAAGACGCACAAGCTTATTGCTGCCGATAACAGAATTAGCGGTGCCTTCACGCGCGCTTTCACTGTCTCACCAATGCATCTAGCATTGGTGAGACCGTGAAATAACAGAATAGTTGCACGTTTAGTAACACTGTGCAATGCTGACGAACGACGCTGATATACGGCAGCGAAACGTAGGTGTTGCAAAAGAAGAATGAAAGAAACGTAAGATATGTAACATAAATCCCTCGTAACTAGTTATGTAAAATATCCTAAATTGTAAAGGTTGCCAAAAATACACAATAAGACTAAACTGACTATATCATCAATAGTTAGCGAAATCGGTACGCCGAGGTGCAAACTCAACATACCATGGACTCTTACCATTTTGTTTGTGGGCTGAAAGATCTTAAGTTAGCTAACAAAGAAACCATACTCACATACTTCAATAGTGAATCTTACCCACGTTTATCTATCATTGGCAAATTTTTATTTCAAAGAGCCTACCAATTCTGCGACGCTGTACACCTAGGGGACGAGCTTTGATGGGTGAAGAATGCCTTTCATCAGAGCAAGATGCCTACTCCCCTCCAGCGTTATCAGAAGACCCTCAGTAGAAAGACAACCGGGACTTCTATCATACGAAAAACAACTTTTGGAACAGACAGAATTGCAACATTCTAAGGGCATTTTAAGAGAAAAGCTTCCATTAAAACTATATTTAAGTCTAACAAGAAAGTAAATCCAATTCTTAAGACCAGTGAAACGTATTTTACCTCTGCAGTGTGTAGACCTATAAAAACTAGATAGTAACTGAGATTTAAAATAAATTGTTCAAAAAAGGGGAAGCATCGGTATTGGGGGAATGCTCGATGTCAAGAATGGACATGCATCGAAGTCAGCTGCGTCTGGGTAAAGAGCGGATAAACCTAACCATAATATCGGGTCTTATAACTCCCAAACCCTCGCTCGGGAGAAAAGATATATACAGAGGTCACGAAAAAACATGGCATTTGTAAATAGATAGAAGAAATAAAGAAGAAGTAAAACATATAGAGAGTAGGGCTGTTGGCGCTCCGTTCTCTCTGACTACCCCGCTAGGGATAAAGTGAGATGTAAAAACTAAGGAATAACGAAAAAAATAAATAAAAACAACTAAAGAATATTAATTAGTTATTTTTATTTATTTTTTTCATTATTCTTTATTTTTATAATTTATAATAAAAATTTATAATAAAAACAACTAAAGAATATTAATTTAGATATATTTTATTAACTCTAAATATAAAATTTAAGTTGAAGTAGCTTATTTTTGTACTGTTCTATATGCTATTATATACATTATATATATTATTCTATATATTTTAGGCCAAGTTGGCCTCGAAGAAACTGGGGGTCATCAACAGAGCGAGACGGTACTTCACGCCAAAACACCGTTTGGCCCTATATAGGGCCCAGGTTCGGCCTCATATGGAGTACTGTTCTCATCTCTGGGCTGGTGCACCCCAGTATCAGCTTGAACCATTTGATCGCATACAACGTAGAGCCATTCGAGTCATTGGGGACCCAATAATCTGTGAAAGGCTTGATACTTTGGCTTTGCGTAGAGACGTTTCCTCGCTGTGCGTTCTCTATCGCATTTATCATGGGGAGTGTTCTGAAGAACTGTTTGACCTATTACCTGCCGCCGAATTTTCTAACCGCACAGTACGCCATAAGTTGAAATATCATCCACACCACCTGGATACATGGCAATCCACTACTGTGCGGTTTCGTAGGAACTTCCTTCCACGCGCCACGGAACTGTGGAATGGCCTACCCGCGGCAGTGTTTCCAGGTCGATATGACATGGGTACCTTCAAAAAGCGCGTATATCTTCACCTTAAAGGCCGGCAACGCACCTGTAGCTCCTCTGGTATTGCACGGGGTCGTGGGCGGCGGTAATCACTTACCATCAGGTGACCCGAACGCTCGTTTGCCTTGTCCTTTTCCATAAAAAAAAAAAAAAAAAAATGCTAAAAATAGTAATATTATTTATAACGTTTCCATTACACTGAAACTAAATGCCATGTAAGTGATATAGCAAGAAGATTCAGAAGAATAAAATCTTAGAAAAATTCACGAACAAAATTTAGGTATTACGTAAATTTTTAGTCATAGCTGGTTTAAACATTAAAAATTCTTCACACGATCCATCAGTGAGTACTAGTACTATTAGAAATATGTCTAAGATTCAGGACTACAGCCTGAAATCAGACCCATTCGTCTACTCTAAAAGCTAATAATCATTGTCTTCGCCTACTTTTCTTCCAGCGTCATTGCCATCTTTTACAATTGTACTAGCAATGACGTCGCAACCAATGATGTTTTTTAATCTAAAAGTAGTAAATAACGATATCAATGACGATTCATGTGCTAAAATTAGGAGAATCCAATTTACGACTTATTTATAAATTGTTAAAGCATCCGTGGCGCCAGTTGCACCGTCGGAAATTAAAGCTCTGCATGCTAACATTATTATAAGCCAAAATAAACACTACGTTAGATAATTATTGAGTATTTTCGTGGCAATATTTAAAACAAAAGCTTACTCGATCAATGACGCTATTTTTATGAACTTTTTTTGCGATCGATTTTTGTGTAGCTACACCTAAATTATAAGCACGTTTTATTATTAAAAACTTTAAGTATGTACTTATTTCATTAAAAATAGCAAATAAAATTAATATAGTTTAATCACGAATATTTTTGAAAAGAAATAAGCTAAGAACACACCAAATCTCCACGTAAAATATTCAATTTTTTGAAGGTTTTTTCTTAAAATATATTTTTGTATATACTAAATCAACAAACTTGTCTAGACGCCTTGTTTATTATTTAGTTAAGTATTTAATACGATACTCATCTTATTAAAATTATTTACTATTAATGAGTAATCACAAGGAAATTGAAATTTGTGCGTTTTGGAGAACTGCCAATTGTCTTAAATTTAGGTTCCCTCTGCCTACCCTGCTTAGTGAGGGATACAGCGTGAATCTTATTTAATATAATTATATACCTAAACCATTATTTTAATTTTTTTATTTGTCAGTAAATGTTTGATTTTGTGTGCAAATTTTTTATTGATAAATTTCGTTCTTTATTTTATACTTCGCCAATAATGTATTTTATACAAAATTAATTTTCAAAATCATTAACATCATAATCAAATCATATTATAAGCCTCTATGTGTCCGTGCAGGGACCTGTGGCGCGCCCTGCAGCGCGACGGCGACGAGGCGCCGCCGCACGCGTGGGACGGCTGGTGCGAGCGCGCCGGCTACCCGCTGCTGTGCGCGCGCGCCGCCGGCGACGACGTCGTGCTGAGGCAGGAGAGGTATATATCACATTATTGATCTTTATGTATGGAATCTTTTTGCTTCCCTACGCTGTTCTCTGCGTATACTCGATGACGTATATTCACCTATATTTACACCTTACTTTTCAGATTCGTAATGACTGCAGATCCGCCGGATCCAGAACCAGTGATTTCAAACCACCTCCTCACGTTCGATCTTCGGGCTGAACTCGAAGATCTATTCTTTGAGCCTGGTAGATATATATTTTTCTTTTTTTTTTCCTTCACGCTAAATTTCACATGTAGGATAGCCAAAGTCTAGTTTTTAAATACTTCGCTCTCCACTTTCCGCTGAATTTCGGAGGCATTGCGTGTTTTGGTGGCGAAATTCAACGCCGCGCTAAAATGAAAATATTAAAAATTTTATTTCCTCGAGTGGAAATCGAACCCTCTACTAAACGTGTTTACAGTTACACCCTTGACCCCTGCGCCACAACTATCCTTTAACTGCTATAATATAGCTTATATATTTATTTAACTGCCTCCCACAATTTCGTTAACATGGATTTATAAGCTCTTGCTTCAATAATTTCAACTTTTAATGATTCGCCAGAGCATTGAACAATTTTGTTAAGTATTCAGCTTCACGCTGTATCCCGCATACAGGGTAGGCAGAGTTTCGCTTCTCACTTTCCGCCGTATTGAGTGGAGGAACTCAATGCGGGGCTTTTTGGATTGGTGCCAGAGCGAAGAAATGAAAATATTAATAAATTCGGTCGAACCTACAAAAGTCACAACCTTGTGCTCTTGCGCACGCCGGACGACGGTATTATTAAGAAGTCTTCCTAATAATACCAAATTTTATTAATTTAGTTGCTAAGCCACTCTTTTCGTTGGTTTTGTCTACTAGACGTGGAAAATGACAATAATTAAAATATTCCTTTAACTCACAATAAATGTGTAAAATTTTGTAATATATTATTTTGTTTGTATATTGAAATCAGCCGGCCTCGGTCTAATTAAAAAATATATATATATTTTCCACAGAAAATTTCACCGAAATAACTGAAGAGGATTTAAACGCAACAACTACAACAACGCCCCTCCCAACAACGACAACAACTATAAAGACAACAAAACCTCCGCCCATGCCCAAATGGGTTATTCCCGTAACTTTCTCAGTGGGACCCATAGTCGAGGAAGAAATGGAAAATATTACTAAATTATGGAAAAATAGTACGGAGAGTTTGCAAAATGGGACATGGTAAGGATTTATATATTTATTATTTTGATTATTATACATTAGTTTTTCTATTAGATGCGGAAAGGCGTGTTGCTGCCGGTAACAGGATTAACGGAGCCTTAGCTGCATTGATGAGACGGCGAAACGTCAGCACAGCTGCGCGTTCGGCCGTACACAATGCAGTTCTGGTACCGACTCTGTTATACGGCAGCGAAACGTGGGTATTACAGATTCTTCTGTAATGAATGAAAGAAAGATGAATGCTGTGGAGATGCGATCTCTTTGTAGGATATGCGGAGTCAGCGTAGCTGATCGATTCCGCAATGAAGAGGTACACAGAATGGCAGGTACTAGCGAGGATATCACGATGAGAATGAAGAAAAACTTGCTCAGCTGGTTTGGGGTTTAGCTTTTATCGTTGATTTATGTTGTTTTATATGGAAATATTTAGTGGTTTTTTCAGTTGCAGAGTAGGCAGATAGAAAACAGTATTCAAGCACTCCGTCCTGTGTCCATTCGATATACTGTGTGTTGTGAGGTGGAATACACTTGGTTTTAGCGAACGAATTATAAATCTATATTCCTATTTATTTATTTATTTTTCAGCTACACGCTGTATCCCGCACATAGCAGGGTAGGCAGAGGACACCTAGTCTTAAGACACGCAGGAACGCAACGACGCGCTTTCCCCTCGACACCAAACCGAAGAAATGAAAATATAAATATTAATAAATATTTCATCTCCTCGAGTCGGGATCGAACACGCAACCAGGCGATTTACAGGCACACTTTGTGCACCTGCGCCACGACTTGCCTCAATCTCTTATTTATTCATACTCAAGGTCTTATTTATTTTTCACTGACCATATTGTTTTTTGTTAAGGTATGACATTGTAAACGATACGAAACACGCATCGAAATGGCTGGAAAACGTCACTTATTTGATTTGGATGAATGATACAGAAAGTAAGTAATGATACTTTTTTTAATTAACTTCTTCAAATTATGATTAATAAATGAAATATATTTTTTTAAATATAACTATATAATTTTTTAGCTCATTATCTATATTGAAAGAATTTTCTGATATTATTTCTACCATATACTACTATTACTACTACTATTTACTACCATTTCCTACTATTCACAGTGGTCGTACCGGAGCTCGGGAAACATAAATGGGTTCGATATAACGTCGGAGCGAGAGGACTGTATCGGGTCGCCCCTCAAGATAGAAATGTCGGGGAGGTATATAAATGCGTATAAATAGAAATTATCTTCTTCGGTTCACTCGGAGCCCTATACTCCCAGTGTAGGGTTCGCCGTTCCCAAATAAAAATAAATGTAATATTTATATAATTATAGCGACGCAAACGCAAACGCGGCTTCGCTCTCTTAAAGTTTGTAGCATATATGTGATTCTGATGTGTAAGCTATATTACTGAAAAGTTTCATCTAAGTACGCGAGTACTATTTGCGTGAAAGTGAAACCATCACTCATCCTTATAAACTTTTATTATATTAGTAGGATAGGACTAAATAACATCTTTTTTGACATAAAATTATTTGTAAAGATTTTAACTATAAATAATTTATGGATAGCCTTTGAACGTACAATTATTGTGTATAGTTATATACATGTTACGAGTTAAAGAACACATCAACTTCAAGCTGTATCCTGCATATAGCAGGGTAGATAAAATTTAATTTTAAGATACTCCTTCTTCACTTAGCAGTCAATTATTGAACGTAGAGTGGCGATAGGCGTGAAATGCAGAACAAACTGTTTGATCTTTGTAATAAACTAATATGTTTGTATAAAATGGCCGTCTATGTTCTCAGTCAGCGGAATCAGCAGCTAAGAGAGCAGAGGAACTATACGAAAGTGGAGAACCGGCAGAAAGAGCTCTTTTATTAGACGATGCCTTTGTTTTGAGTCGAGCTGGGAGATTACCAGCCAGTCGAGCTATCGCAGCAGCTGGTAAGAGTTCGCTTTTTTTTATATTATTTCCATACTTTTACAGATATGTGACATATAGAAGAGTCAACAGATGAGCTAAAGTTAAAAAAGGTATGTAACTTTTGATTTATTTTAAGAAACATAAAATATGAAATACCATCAAGTCCAGTTGGAACGCAGGGGGCACAACGTGCGAGTGTATAACGTCGGGTTGTGGGTTCGATTCTCTTGTGAGGAAATGAAATATTTTATATTCTAATAGTAGCTCTGGTAACGAGGTATAGCTCGGTGTTGATTTCCGCCATTTCATTCCCCAGGTAGAGGGAACTCTGTTTGCCCTACTATGAGTGAAATAAAACGTTAGGCTAAATAAAATAAAACACTGAATCTTTTCCCTGAATTAATATCAAACCCACAACCATCACGCTTATAGTCACACTCCTTTTGATACACGGACACCATGCATCATCATAGGCGTATATCTGTTCGTGTAAAGGTTTTTTTTTTATTTTAATAATTATAGCTTTTTGTTATTAAAATATCTACGACGTACTCTAGACTATTCTAGGGTGTGCGCGGACCAGTCTACCCACATTAACACTAATCCTTGGATCATTAGATGATTCGTTTCTTAATAACTATTTTCCTTTATATAATATATTTACAGAAATATGGAATACATTTTTGTTTTAATAATTGTTCTCAACCGGTTTTAAATTCAATAAAAATATAGTGTTGATGGAGATGAATAAAAGTTCACTTACGGTTTACACTGAGTATGTTCAACACCACTTTAAAGTACAAACAGTTTGGACACAAATAATAAATCACGACACAGTTTATATAAAAGTCAACCAAAAACATATATATATATAAAGCAGAACACGATAAATACCGATTTGGAAGAAAATAATAAAGAAAACAATGGAACGTATGGAAAGTACATCGAGTGGCAAGCGTCGACTTTTATAATAAAATATGCCGCCGACAAGAGGGTAGACGTAAATGTTAGAACGCCTTACCGGTTCGGTCGACGGCAGCGAGCGTTTTCATATAAATAAACTAAATACGAATACTTAATATAAAATACATAAATACAATTAAATGTATGTTTGTATATAAGTGGTAAATAAATAAATTACAATATTGAAATATATAAATAACACATATTAAATAATATGTGTATAGGTTTAATTTACTATCGCAAAATTTCCCGAATGAAAAATGAGATTAATATTTTTTTCTATAATATCTGGTTTATTTTTAAAAAAGTAAATATCATATAATTTTTCTAACATTCCAGCCCATCTAACAACAGAACGTCACTGGGCGGTATGGAGAGTGGTAGTGACACATCTTTCTTGGTGGAGGGAACTGCTCAGAGTGGCAGCATCAGGTCCTCATCTCCAGCAGTTATTGAGCACTCTCCCTCCGACCCTGGCTCTATATTCTAATCAGGAATTGTTAGATCCTGGGATTGATGAGGATCAGCTGTAAGTTTAGCAAAAAGGAAAAATAGAGCTTAAAAGGAAAAATAGTTATTGAAATGCTTAAAAGTTGAACGTATATTACTTTAAGTTTTAAGTTTTAAATTTGACTACGGCGCAGAAATTCCAAAAAATCTTGAGGTTCTTGATTCTTTGTTTTTCTAATCATTCGTTTCTTTTTTCTTTTTTTTTAGTTTTACGCTGCATATAAGCAGGGTCGGCAGATGGAACCTAGTAACTAACCCACTCTGTTCCTCACTTTTCACCGAATTTTTGAGTCATCGCGATTTGAATAGCGGAACTTAACGCCACAGTTTTGCGTAGGCCAGAGCGAAGAAATTAATTTAATAATAAATTATCCTGAGTGAGAATAAGCCCACAACCGTCGCTTTGCAGTCAGATGCTTGTGCCACTGTGCCACGTCTGCCTTATATAGACTTACTAATATTATATTTAACTAGAGGGCGCGCGCAGCTTCGCCCGCTTATTAGGAGTGAATTCTAAAAAAACCACGAAAAACGTGTTCGATAAAATATTTTTAACAGTCTGAATTTAAATTTTTATAAGAATCGGTGGCAATTTAAAGATTTTTCCATATAAACTTTTAACCCCTTATTTGAACCCTTAGGGGGTGAATTCTTGAAAACCATGAAACACGTGTTCAATGAAATATTTTTATGAGTCTGAATTTCAAATGTTATAAAAATCGGTACAGATTAAACTTTTTTTCCATACAAACCTTCAACCCCTATTTCATCCCTTTAGGGTTAAAATTTTTCAAATTCCCTTCTTAGTCGATGTCCAGAATATGAAAATAAACATCTGTCCAAATTTCACGTTTCTACCATCAGCCGTTAAGGCTCTGCGTGCGTCTTACCTCAGTCAGTCAGCACAAGTCCTTTTATATATATAGATATAGATAGATAGTATTAAAATATTTATAATTCAATACTTCTTTACTGCAGCTGGTTAAGTGGAGCTCTTCTAACAGCGGGAGTGGAGTGGGGAAATGAGAATGTGACCAATCAGGCGTTGGAACTATTTGAAGCTTGGATGAACGAAAATGAAACGATACCGGATATATACCAAGAGGTTGGCATTTTCGTACTATTTTAAAGTTTTACTTTATTATTACGAAGCTTAATGAGAACGTAAGACTTAGATTTTGATATAGAACCTGACAGAGGAGATAAAGTCGGGCAGTGTTTCTCATCAATTAATACGAATTGTAAGAAAGGCCGTCCATTAATCACGTGATGTTTTTGAACTTTTTTCCCGACTGCTAAGGAAGGGTTATGTTTTTCGCGCGTATCTTGTATGTATGTAATATTCTTTATTACCTCATATCTCCAGAACCACTGAACGGATTTACATAATTGAGGTATCGTTAGATTCGTATTAATAGCCCAAGTGTTCTTAGATAGGTGACGTTAAAAAAAACCATCATGGCGGCTGTGGGACGCCATTAGACTTAGTGAAAAAAAATTTTTTCGTTTCGAATACTACAATATGTGTATCAAATTCAAGAGCTTAATACGAGGATTTCAAAAAGGTATATCATGATTATCATTACCATAGTGAATTCTAATAAAACAGTGAAAAATAAAAAAATATTTGTAAAAACAAAAACCCCGACTGCATGAAACTAAAAAGAAAAAAAACAAGCCCAATAGTTCATTAGGATTAACAGTCGGGACCTATAAGTAATTCTTCAATCAATAATCTCTATACCAAGAACCCTTCATAATTTAAAGAGGTCCCGACTGTTAATCCTGATAAACTATTGGACTTGTTTTTTCGGTCAGGTCAGGTTCAGTCGGGGTTTTTGTTTTTACAAATATTTTTTGTGAACACATTTTCTTGAATCGTGGCTTTCTATTAAGTCACTTTTCATACAAAAAAAGTAAATCAAAGTCGGTTCATCCGCTTGGGAGCTATGATGTCGGGGGCTATAAATAAATTGGTTTCTTCCAGGCAGCCTTCACAGCAGGAATTCGTCATCACGGAGAAACAGCGTGGCGTGCTTGCTGGAGGACGCTACTAGCTTCTTATAGAGCTCCGAGACCAGTGTTGAAACACTCCGCGTTACTCTCCGCTCTGTCGTCAGCTGAGGATGATTGGTTGTTATATAGGTTAGTGATTTACGCTGTATTCTGCACTTAGCAGGCACAAGGATCGACGCGCTAATGGTACTGCATTTGACTGTAAACCACACGGTTATGGGTTCGATATCCATTCGAAGACGTGAATTCTTCGGGTGGAAAGAATAGAAATATTTTCAATAAAATCCGACCTATATATTAAGATCACAAATATAGTACCTATAGAAAAGAAAATCAATCTTGCTCTGTAAAAGTGACATAACCCAAAATGATATTGTTTTTTGTTTTACTAAAACTAAATTTAAAAAAAACCAACTTTGACTATTAAGATTTTATAGTTGATTTCCCCAAGTGATTTCTTTTTGTTAGCTCACTTTTATTCTGAGGTTATTTAATATTATTATTTTTTTTCCTTTTAGATTCGCTTACACGGTGTTATCGGGCGAGGCGCAGAGAGGACGTGAGTGGAAGATGTGGGTGACCGCGTTGTGTGCAGGAGTTTGTAGGTTTGTATAATACGTACATACAGATTGTCTTATTGGGACAGCGTTTGAATGTAACTTTGACGGTACGATCCTCGTGTACGAGGGTAAATGAATTATTTTTCAAAACATTTTTTTATAAATATCAAATAAATCATTATTTTTGTCTATCTTTTTTATATTATTTTTATTGTTGTTATATAATAATTTCACTTCGTATAAAAATTAACAAATTGTTTATTCTTTTTATTAATTAGTTAAGATTTCAGCGCCTTAGCTCTATTTTAAAATATTTTATCGCTATTTGTATTATTTGTTTAGCTTTAAAATAAGTACAAAAAAATTAAAATTTCCAATATTTCAAGATGGCGCGGCGCAGCGGGAATATGGCGGATATTGAACATAACAACGTTACCGTCGGAGGCGTTACAAGCGGCCGCACGATGTTTACACCAACCGGGAGATTATTATAGAGTAAATATTTAATTAAATTGTTTTACTTTCTAGAGTAAGAGAAGTAAAGAATAACAGATAGCTTTGAAAATTTGAAAAGTCTACATCCTCCTCTCTCTCTAAGGGCTCCCTCGTTTAATTTGTTATATAGCTTAACGTAAAATAAATAAAATTATTTAGTACAATATAATATATAATAAATATATTACGATACCTTTTTAAGTGTCGTTTTACTTGTATTTGCGTATGCTTGTGACTGCAGAGGATGTAGTTATAGAAATGAATATTTAAAAGAAATATTAATAATTAATTAGAAATATCATACTAAATATATAATAATACAGATTGGCAAGTTCTCAGTAGCTTTATTTTCTTTCAAATAAACAATATTTTTAATTCAAATTAATATTTTTTACTTAATTACCTACTTTCAGTTCAAAGAGCTATTTGGAGATCAGCACGGGGCCTCATTAGCGTTAGATACGATAGCGTTAAACGCCGCGTGGGTATCCAGAGCGGATGCCGACTTGCTAGCGTACTTTAACGCTGTTAACAGACGAGGGGATTAAATTTATTTATTTTTATGTATGTACTGCAAAATTTAATTTAATTTTCATAAAAATCATTTTCCATTATTAATTAATATTAACAAAATATATATTCTAACATTTATGTTTATTTTAAAGGTTATACCACTTTGGAATTGTAAAACAAAAATATTATATTTTTAATTAATTTAAAAGATATGTTCATTTACATACAATATTTTTTTTGATGTCAATACTTAACAGTTGTAGTTAAACGTTTGTCGTTTTTATTTATCTATTTACATATATTACATACATATTTATGTCACGTATATCTGTATTTCATTTGATATTTCAATTATAAAAGTATCAAATATTCTGTAGTATACAGCGGCCTGTACACGCTTAATGTTATACGACTATACGTAGACGACCACTTTAAATATATATAAACCTTTTTGTTGAATGCGACCTTCTTGTTAAAATAAGATAAAATTAAAATGCAAAAATTTTGAACAAGACTGTTTTAGTTCCACTATTCAACTATCTGATATTCAGGCAAAACGAGATGCTACACTTACACTAAGTTTTCTCTAAGAAAATCATTAAATAATAATATTCTTAAGCGTGTCTAGGCCAATTTAACGTATATTAATTATATCGCTGCCTTCGTAGAATAAATGTATGAACATTCGTTACCATTAACTCACTATAACATCACAGTTATTCACGCACTAATATATATTTATTATTAAATATTGGATTTTTATAATAAAATACAATATTAAACTCAGTCACACGAAAATAAAATGGCCACACCGATAACACTATGGGTGAGACAGACTCGCACTTGACCGGTTTTATTATATGAATCCAATATTTATCTCTTTCTAACATAAACATATACCTAGTGATTATTCTTAAAGCGCTCATACAATTCCTATACATATATAAATAAGTAGTCTAAGAGACAGTTGCATTTTAATTGAGATATTGGATATTATTTTTTTATTTAATGTTACTGATTAATTTCAATTTAATCAATTTAAATTAAAAAAAATAATCAAAAAATTCTAATACTCTAAACACAGATAAAAAAACTGCCTCTTAGATTACTTTCTAAATAATTTATTATTTAGCTTAATTTATCATATCTTTAATGTAAGAATAAATAAACTTTACTTAGTTTTATTAAAGAGAATTGATTAAAATTTAAGTATTTCTAGTACAAAATCGATTTTAATAAATATCAATTTTAATCGATTTTCTACATAACACTAAAAAACATTTTTATAAAAACTCAAATCTACATATAAACATACGTAAAATGATTTTTAGTCAATTTTAGTCCATTTTTTAATCTAGATTTTAGTTTTAATTAAGGTGAATTGCGAAATTATTTAAATTTTTGACGTATTTAAAAATAAATACGTAAATATTTGATGTACAATTGAAAAGTGAATATTGAAATTAACTTTGTGTGACATATTTCTCCGTTCTCTTTATTAATATTAATTAAAAAGCTTTAATTGTAAACATTTGAAACATTCAAAAATTAATTGTAAATTTCAGTAATTTTTAAATGATTATTTAAATTTTCATACAAAATATGAGTTGTATGATCCATACACTTCTTAAAACTAGTTCAGCGTAAGTGTTCACTTAAAAATACATACTTTAGCAAAATATATGTGTTTACAGAATTTATTACTAATATGTGAATTAGATTTATATTTAGTCTAAAAATGTATGGTTCATCAAAGAAACTTTTTTAGATATGATCAAAATTTAGATGGAAATGTAACTTTTGTATATTTTTTTAATATATATCATGAAATTTTTATATGTATGTATATGAATAGATTTTTCTAACTTTGTACTTTTGGTCGTGGTTAACTAAATTAAATCTGGATTTGAGTCCAGTCTAATCTAGTCTGATTTGGAGTCTAATCTAGTTAGATTTCGATCTGATTTAACTAAGACCTTCAAGTCAAATTTAGTTCGACTTGGTCTTGGGACCTAATCTAGTTAGTTTAGTTAACCAAACTAAAATTAGAATAATACTCCGACCATTTAATTCGTAATGTATCAAAACTCGGTTGTGTAATCGACGTTGCTGATTAGACTTGCCATTCGAAATATTTAATTTAGATTCTAACTCTAGATGGACTTGACTCTATACTTTCGTTTAGTGTAAATTAGATTTAGTTATTTTTGTTTACATGTTGGAGATTTTATGAATAATTAACTTTTTTTGTCAGCTTCACGCTGTATCCCGCATCAGGGTAGGCGGAGGGAACCGTTCGCTACTCTCCGTCGAATTTTCGACGTTGCGGTATTGCTTATTGAGTGATGAAACTTAATATGGGTACCGGTCCGAAGAAATTAAATGAAAATGTGAATAATATCTTATTTCTCATTCTCTCGTCTAACTCGAGGTAATTAAATATTTCATATTTTTATTTCTTCGTTCTGGTGTCGAGACAAAGCGCAGCGTTAAATTCCGCTACTCAACACGCAAGGCGCCCATAATTCGGTAGAAAATGGAGAAGGAGTGTAAGATGCCTACCTATGTTGTGTGCGGGATACAGCGTGAAGCTAAACTCTTATTTCATTAATAATATAAGTGAGCTCATATGTGTTGTTTATATATAGACAAAGAGGAATTCGTTCACTTGTAACACTCTTTTCTCTGTTTAAGCAGATGGGAGAGCAGGGCCTCATCGAGAACGTAGTGACTGGTTTTTTTTTCTTGTTGTTAAAAGCATGTCTTATCTTATCAATGAAACTCATTTCATTTATATAAATTACCAATTTCTTTTTAAATTATTTTAATAGAAGTTTTTTTTAATATCTTTTTATCAAAAATCTTTAACGTGTAAACAATTTCGTGTTTCTTTAGAGAAGTGTCCATAGAATATATTTGTATGTAGTTGTATGTTAGTTAAGTGATTAGTTATAGGTCTTGAGATTTTGTATCGGCTTTTGTAATAAACTTTCCTGATGTATAAAGTATTTTTTTTTGTTGTTGCTCCTTCTTTTTAGGGTACCGTACGTGAAAAGGAAAAACGGAATCCTTATAGATTGTTGTATTTTTTTGTTTTGTCTTTCTGTCGGTCCTGTCCGTTTGATAACACCATTTTTGAAATGAAAGAAAAATTGAAACATATATCAAATATCCAGTTTCACAGTTTCTTAGAGCAAAGAGAAAAATCCAACTTCTCAGTCAACATAATTAAAAGATATGAATGTTTGGGCCGCATTATGAAAATCGCTTCATAATCAAAACCTGTAGTTATTTCTCGGTTATCTAAAATTATAAAATTTTCCAAAAAATGAGAACTTACTTAAGTTTTAACTTTACAGGAAGGTATACATATCACATAAAAAACCTGTTACAATTACAAAATTATATTTGTAGTTAATATCATGCAAAATTCTTGCTTTTCCATTGCACGTTAAGTTTGTCAACTTTTTCCTTCTTTTGTTGACAAGTTATAATTCCCGTTGTAATAAACGGGTGTTTTTATGAAATCGGTACCGATAATCGAGATCAGTGCGTGGCGCTGGTTCACAAGCATGTGACTTTAATCGCAACAGGTTGTGGGTTCGATTCCTACTCAAGGAAATTCAATATTTTCATTTCCTCGCTCTGGTAACAAGGCAAAGCGCGGCGTTGAGTTCCGCCACTCAACTCACAATGCCTGCTTCAGCGGAAAGTGACCAACAAATACTAGATTTCTATGTGCGCGATACAGCGTGAAGTTATTGGTGCTTCGCTCAACTGTAGCTAATCGAAGGTAGGTATAGAGACTACAGCTAGCGACTTCGACTCGCACTTGACCAATTTTTGTCGGTAAATGGAGACTTCTCCGCGTTTTCATTATCTAGATATTTTATATATTATTATTAAAATGAAAAATAAAAATCTTTTATTGTCAAGCAACATAGGCTCATAGTAGGTTAGTACAATAAAATTACCTACTTACGAACTATATTCTTAATATCGACACGATATTGGTCAGCTCTATCCCCTAAATATTTAAACTATTTGGACGTCCTCGCAATAGTGAAGTGCAATACACTTAAAAAGGGGGGGAAAGTAGAGAAAGGATATGAGCGTAGGAATAGAGGGCGGGGGCTGTTGCTGAGGGGTCAGGGGGCAGTGCCCAACGTTAGAAAAAATAAAAATTACCTTTACACGAACAGTTCTGTTCAAGTCTTAAAGTCCAGGCCTCCTCTCGAAAAACTTCTAGATGCGCCCGTGGGAAAGGTTTTCTACCCTTACCATATCCACGAGATTATTTACTAAAAAATGCTATAAAAAGAAATTTAAATACTCAGTCAATTTTTTTACTATATATTGATTGAGCAATTATAAAACATAATTGCATTTCAATGAGGCGTTTCAAAGATTTTTATTTGTATTATTAACAATAGATTTTTACAGACTTTGTTTACTTTGACTTATTTTTTTTTATTATAGATTATATTTAAAAACTGAAAAATATTAAAATTCAAAATTATATTAAGTTCCCGCTAGCGATGCAGCGGGAAGCTATGCGAAATAAAAAGTTCTATTACAAGTATCTTAATAACTTTTTGTTGTTTCCAATATCTAGTGTTAAAGCACTCTGATCCACGTGCACTGCTCGAAGTCGAATCACTCTTACGGAACTCAACTCCGCGCTTTGTGTACAAAATGGCGAAATGAAAATATATTTTTTTCAATCATAAGTGATTGAGGCCGGTCGTGGCGCAGCGGCACGAGGTGTGACTGCAAAACCGACTGGTTGTGGGTTCGATCCCCACTCGAGGAGATGAAATATTTACTTAAATTTATATTTCCATTTCTTCGCTCTGGTGTCGAGGTTAAGCGCGACGTTGAGTTCTGCCACTCAACTCGCAATGCCTCCAGAATTCGGGGAACGGAGTGTCTTAACACTAGGCTCCCTCTGCCTACCCTGCTGTGTGCGGGATACAGCGTGAAGCTAATTAAATTTAATTTTATTTATAAGCGATTGGTAATCCAATACGGCTTATACATACATCATAATGGCATTTATGATATTATGATGTATGTATAAACTATATTACTGTAAAGTTTCATCTAAATCCGTTCAGTGCTTTTTGTGTGAAAATAGAACAAACATTCACAAACTTTCATATTTATAATATTAGTAGGACGTAGGATAGGTTTATCTTTGATCTCATCTTCTTCTTCTTCTTCTTTCAATGAACAAACAAATAGGCGAATATATTTGAATATATATAAAGAAATAAAATAACACCATGAATAAATCTACTTACATTGTAGCTTTAGATGTAGATGGATAAGTAGTATTTTTTAGTTACTTTTTATAAAATGTTTAAACAAATGATTGTGGCTGTATTTATTATTTACTTCAAATGTACGTATTTTGATTTTAAGATTTTTATTATATGTTTTTTCATTTGTATGGTTAATTTTAACGTGCTGCTTCGCCCGCGTCATATAGAAAACACGTAATACATAACTTAACTTAGCTTCACGCTTTATCCCTTGCGGGGTAGTCAGAGAGAACGGAGCGCCAAACGCTACGGTCTCTACATACCTCTTTCGCCTCGTCCACTGTCATCAACCTCTTCATACATGCCCTTCGGGGGGTCCTCATGCTTTTTACGTGACCTTCCTCCAGTATCTTTGATACTGTGTTTTCGAAGGTCAACCGAGGTCTCCCCCTACCTCTCTTACCGCTCAGTTTTCCATCATAAATCTTTTTTGCCATTCTTTCATCACTCATTCGTTCGACGTGCCCAAACCAGCTGAGCACGTTCTTCTTCATTCTCACCGTGACATCCTCGCTAGTACCTGCCATTCTGTGTACCTCTTCATTGCGGATTCGATCAGCTAAGCTGACTCCGCATATCCTACGAAGAGATCGCATCTCCACAGCATTCATCTTTCTTTCATTCTTCTTCTGTAATACCCACGTTTCGCTGCCGTATAACAGAGTCGGTACCAAAACTGCATTGTGTACGGCCAAACGCGCAGCTGTGCTGACGTTTCGCCGTCTCATCAATGCAGCTAAGGCTCCGTTAACCTTGTTACCGGCAGCAATACGCCTTTCCACATCCATCTCGTATCTTCCATCTCTACTGAACATACTTCCCAAGTATACCACTTTATAATACACAGAACGAAGCCGCAGTTAAAAACTAAACATATATTAGTAAAGTAGGTATTTTTTTCAAAGCGGTTTTAAACTTACGACGTTTTATATACACGATGTCAATAAATGCTGTCAATTATTAATCAATTATTTTCTTTTTCATTTGCTTCTCACTTCACAGTACGTTTCATAAATGCATCTCCAAGAATACATTTAAAGGAAATTGATTTAGAAGATAATTTCAATATAAAAGACACTACAACTAGATCAGAACTTCTAAATCGAGCTATAAATTTAATAAAACGTGAGAAAGGTCCACAACAAGCCGCCGTAAACGTTTGTATATCAAGAAATAAGAATGTAAAAAACAAACTTAGTTGTATTATCGATTTGATTGAGCGAAATCAAAGATCCCAACATCATGGACCTGGACCTAATTTGGAAAACGACGATGACTATTTCGAAATATATCCAGAAATTTACATCAACCACCGGAGTAGAAGCAAGAATTTCTCTCAAGATTACTTAGATATCAATGATTTATTAAGATCTAATAAAGATGCTGATAGGAAACGAAAAATTATATTTAAAATTGTCAATCCTGAACACCAAGTCCAACCAATCGATAGAAACGATATGAGACGTTTCAACAAATTTGTCAATAAAAAAATCCTGCGTACAGTTAGTGACTCGGATAGTGACTCTAGTGACTCGAGCGTATCTAGAAAAAGGATTCAGTATTCTATTTCTGAAAGTTCTTCCGAAGAGAAAAGTCAAGAGAAACCGAAGGAAAAGAGTCGTGAAAAAGTGAAAGTTAAGGCTAATTCTGTAATGTATATGCAATCTCCTTCACGTATATATGAAGCTAGGCGACGTCTTCCTCATTTTTATCCAAAAAGGTATCATTGGAATGAAGATGATATGAGAGATTTAAGAAATTATTGGTTCAACGGACCGCAGGGGAGGTACTGGGGGTTACATAAAACACCTTATTGAAAACTGAAAATATTATTCAAAATACTAACTGTAATATTGTAAAGAATCATAATTTTCATGTATTTGTAATCTAAAACCAGTAAAAAAAATATTTGGTAAAATATTATTTTTATTTTTTTCCAAATTTTATTAGACTGCAGACTTTTATTGTGTGATTTCATAATATTTAATTTATGACATAGTTTCACGCTGTATCCCGCACACAGCAGGGTAGGCAGAGGGAAGCTAGTGTTAACACGCTCCGTTCCCCACTTTGCGCAGAGTTCTGGAGGCACTGCGTGTTGAGCGGCGGAACTCAACGCTGCGCTTTGCCTCGACACCAGAGCGAAGAAATGAAAATATAAATGTCAATTTATATTTTCATTATATTACCTCGAGTTGGGATAGAACCCACAACTAGTCGATTTTACCTGCACCAGTTGGCAACCAGTCGATTTTTTTGGGTCACGACTGTCCTAATCTTTATTTATTTTTATTTATTACATAGTTATTTTTATTAATCTAAGACATCACTTTAGACTACATTTTTACCGGCCAGTTACCACCACCGGCACTTTTCGCCTATTCTAGAGGCATTGCGTGTTAAGTGGCGGGACTCAATGCCGCACTTTGCCCCGTTACCGGATATAAAAATATTTTATATTTCTTCTCCATCAGTAGGAATCGAACCCATAAACGTCGCACAGTCTACGCTTGTAGGTTCCCAAATTTCCTCTGCCTATCTTGCTATGTGCTTCTGCACAGCGTGAAGTTGAAAAAAATTACCGTGATTTGCAAATAAAAACACCATGTAAATTGGAAAAAAATATATATTCACTGGATATAACAACAAAAATATCAACAATCTAAGGATCTTATCTAAACGCGAATAAATAAATAGATATTTCGAATGAAATAGCCAAAAAAAAAATCTACGATGTGGTAGGAATTAGTAGTATTTAGTATTAATTAGTAGAAATTAATACTTCAGTAATGGCAACACTGACGGGATACTGTCAAAAGTGTCGATGATAATACTTCAGAGTTCCCATCGAATTAAAAAACATATTGCAGATTAAAATAAAAAATCTAATTAATAACTAGGAAAGATAAAAGGAGTGTGTAGTTTATTTTTATTATATATAGTGTATTGATTTAATCATCGGTGTTTGATAGTCATTTAAATAAAAATGTTATTACATATTTTTTTCATTCATTTTAGGAAAATACGAATATTTTTATTTAAATATCCCTTTTATTTTAGTGTTAAACACTTTTTAAGAATATCATATTGGATATACCTTTTGCCATAAAAAAATGAATATGACAATATTTAGTATTTTAAAAGGAAATCTAAGCCGTACAAACTTTGCATATAATATTATTTATCTTTTTGATATAATAGATAATTAAATCAATAACAATATATATAATACGTGAGGATGCAAGAATTTTAAAAGGTGTAAGTCAAAAATGTCTGCAATATACGGAAAATGGCAACATTGTCCTTCTAATTCACATTAGAATTGTCGCTTAAAGCCCTTTCATATAATAGAAAATAGAATTTGAATTATTATAGGTAATTAATTATTAAGAAAATTTCACATGAATATTTAAATTTGTAATTATTTACATAAAATCTGTACAAATAAACTAAATATGGCAACATAGTTTGAAATATGTTAAATGTCAAACAATAAGCGAATTGTTTAATTAAATTTATTTTACCAATTAATATTTGAAGAATATACAAAACAAAAACATTAATAATCATTATTGCCTTAGGGGGTTGCCATAACTTAAATAATCACAATATATATTTTTACACGTGAAATTTACTTTAACAATCATTTTACAACACAAAAATATGCCAAAATCAAATTGGACCACATATATGTCAAAATGGATGAAAAAATCACAGTCCAGTTTTTAAATATAAGAGTAAAAAATATATCAAAATTTGTTCAGCGATGTAAAAAATAACATCTTAAGTTTATATTTAAATTAACTGTTATAGCTGATTAAGTTTAAAAAATATATAAATTTACTTGTTTTTTTTTTTAATAATCTGCAAAGTGGACTGTGATTCAGGTAGAAAAATTTCCAAAAAAAAAAGTTACTGAGAGATTATAATTCGAGCTTTTTTTAATATTTTATATTATAATTAACACAAAAATTAAGCTAAAGGCTAAATAAAATATATATCTTAAAAGTCATAGGCAAGTTGGCAGCCATTTTGTCTGTCCATGTGTTTCATATAGACAAAAACAAAATATTTATGATAAAAAAATTACAAAGCTGCTTAATTATTTTAATACCATTTCACATAACCTATTAAGTTTTAATTATAATACTTATATCCAATCCATCAACCGAAAAAACACACAAACAGACAAAAAACCACTTATTCAAAAAAACACGTTTTTAAAACAAAGAATTTGGTCTTCACAATGGCAACTCTCAGTCTTTACAGAAAACCCGAACGCAAAAGGCCTCGCAACACCATGGCTAGGAGGAAACTCTTTTAGAATAGGGTCTCTACATAACGAGATTGCATTTCTATAAGTCATGAAAATGAAAAGAATAAAAAATATACAGAAATAAGAAACATTTTTTTAAAACGAAATTTTGGTTATTATAATGGCAGCTCTTAGTCTTTATAGAACGTAAAGTTTAACGGAGCTTGCCATGGCTAGGAATTCTGTAATATAAGATTTTCTACATAACGAGCTTGTCACGTATAAAGCGCAAAAAATTAAAAAAAAAACATTTTTGTTATACAAAAAAGCCAGAAAAACAATGATTTATTGTTAGACAAAATTTGGTCTTTTATAATGGCAGCACTCAATTTTTACAGAAAACCTATTTCAAAAGATCTTGCAACACCATGGCCAGGACAAAATCTTCAATTATTACTCCTTGAATTCACTTACAATAGGGGTTCTACAGTACGGAATTGCCTTTCAATAAATCACAAAAAAGAAAAATCCGGAAATAAAAAAAAATGCTAAACATAAATTGGATTTTTTACAATGGCAAAAATGTCCAAAAATGAGAAAACATTTTTTTTCTAAATTAAATTTTGGTCTTTTACAATGGCAACACTCAGTCTTTATAGAAAACCCAGTTCAAAAGAGCTTGCAACACCATGGCTAGGACGAAACCCCCAAATAAGTCCCACGAGTGGGAAGCAGGCACTCTGCCCACGTTTTGTGGACGGTGGTCACTTCTTCGAATTTCATTTAGGGTCTCTACGGTTCGGGATAGCCTTTCTATAGCTTGCGATTGATCGCGTAGTGTCGAATCTATTGAGTAGAGAGTTTGTTTTATTGTTCGTCTGAAAATAAAACCAATATTAATTTAAATTAACAATCATTAAAATAATATTCAGGTGATTGTTGCGCAAAGGCACAGCGTGTCGCAGTAAAAGCAGTGGCTATGGATTTAAAGTTCGATTCCCATTTGGGGGGTGTTGAATGAATTATTTTCATTGCTTCACTCTAGTAACAAGACAAAGCGTGACATTGAATTCTACCACTAACACGCAATGTCTCAAAAATGGCAATGGGCGGTGAGTGGAGAATGGAATATCTTAAGACTAGGTTCCCTCTGTTAAGCTTGCTATGCGGGAAAAAGCTGGAAGCTGTTTTTGGTTAATATCACTCCAGTCTAATAGTGTTTTTCGGTAAAAGTTATTGTCCTATTTAGTTGTTTAAACTGTTAATGGGGCAATAGCTGACTCGAGAAGAACATTTATAATTATTGATAATAAGCTTTGTTTCTATTAGAAATCGAACCATTAACTGGGTGGGTGGATGGGTACTGTGTGCAGAGTAGCAGTCACTCTTCCTTCATTACGTAGAGCTCATTTATTAATTTTTAGAAAAAAAATAATACAATACTTACAAATACGAATTCATAAAGGTCTTTAAATTTTTATTACTATAACCAAAAACTACTTTAAGATTTCATATATTTAAAAATTGTTCTCACAAATTCTTCCTCCATTAAACCGGTAGAAAAACATTTACTATTTTGAAAAAATCTTTATCCAAAACTATACTATACAGGTTGGAAGTGTCAGCGCTCCTTTTACAGGAACAGCATTTATATATATTGTACACCCATACCTAAAGAAATTAATTAAGATACCTCAACAGTTTCTATATAGAATTTTTTTTTTCATTTCACGATGTTTATCCATACCTGTGTTTCGTGTGACGCAGTTACGCAAAGATGCGAATAACGTAAACGCATACTACTACAAAAATGCTACTAAAGGTTAATCAACTTCAACAACCACTAATAACATACACCTCATTCAGAAATCGATTCGTAGGGAATCGATTTCGGAATGAGGCGTATGCGGCGGTTTCCCTTTGATAGGTTTATGTGTGCGTGCGTCGTTCTTGACAAATGGCGTTTTATTAATTCCAACAATAATTTTATTATTTTTTTTGTTTGAAAAAAATACTTTTTCATTTTTGGGAAAAAAAAATATTGTATTAGGCTTTAATAGAATAGTTAAAACTGTGGTTTCATTTAAAGCGGTACTGACACTTCCATCTCTCCTGTATAACATATTTTTACAACTTTATATTTACAACAAACGTTTTCCCCATTTTACACCCAAAATTTTTTCTAACTACAATATTAACTAACTTTACAAAATAACTATAATATATACATATATTTATCTAATTATGAAAATAGTTGTTTATTTGTTTTAAGACAGTCGTGACAACTTTTCATGGCTTCTTTGAAATATCATACATTTGCAAATTTTAATCCTACTAATATTATAAATGCGAAAGTTTGTGAGTATGTATGGATGTTTGTTACTCTTTCACGCAAATACTACTGAACTGATTACGATGAAATTTGGTATGTAGGTAGCTGAAGACCCAGAATAACATATAGGCTACTTTTTATCCCGGAGTTCCCGCGGGATTGATTCCTAATTGAAAATAGATACATTTATCGCTTCTGAAAACTGAATGCGTGATCTCAGGGTCAAATCTTGAAGGTAGCAGACCTACATTTGGACACGCCATGTTTTTCTCATGGGCAGCTCTATGTGGCTTGCTCACATGTTTCCAAAGCGAAAAATCTGCATGTTTATGCTGAAGGAAAAAAATCGTTAAATATAGTTTATAGGAGCATACTGCAGTAGCTACCAATAGACCTATGATTAGAGCTTTGCAATACTTAGTTACCATATTTCTTATGTTGATAATATTGTTACGTTATCATAGGGTTTCCACGCGGACGAAGTCGCGGGCGGCCTCTAGTATTTATATATTTTTTTTATTTTGCAATTTATTTTTCTTAAACTACTATTCAAAATTAAATAAACATTTACAAAAAAAAAACGAATACTTGTTTGATTACTATTATTAAGATGAACTAAATTTACAAAAAAACCCCTTTTTTTTAAACTCACGTAGTAGTCATAGAAGGTTGTGCCAATTCTTCTTGGCTGTTTGTATCGGACCTTTGCGCCAACTCGCTTTTTAAGAATAATTATTATTTCAAATAAATCAAAGATAATAAGTAATAGTTTTACTAATTAATTAATTACAACAATGCTCTGTGGCAAAAGACTTTTTTTTACATAAATTATCTGACAGCAAAATTGTTATTTTTTTAGTTTCAAATTACGTTTAAACAAAATATTTCATAAAAAATTAACCATTATTTTTTTGAAAAAATTAAGCTTGTTCTATTTTAAAATATATAAAATAAATTAAATTTGCATAGTGGGATCGCGGTTGTGGGTTCAATTTCAGCTTAATAAAAAGACATACTTATAACAAAAAAATTGGAAAAAATAAATGAGACTATTACCCAATTGGTAAATGATTAAATAGAGGGATAAAATATCGTTTTTAATGTTTTCTACTCACGTGGTAGTCTTAGACCGTCGCGCCAAGTCGTCCTGGCTGTCAGAATCGGACCTCGGAGCCAGCTCCCTTATCCTGGCCTCTCCGGACGTCCGCGTTGGCAGGTTCTTTACTGATGTGATTATAAAATCATCTTCGTACTCTATCAACTCTTCCGGTTGCCAAGGACTGGAGGAAGACACAGACAATAATTTAATAAGCATACATATACGACGCCGCCGTGGCGCAGTGGTTCAAGCGTGCGATGGTAAACGAGGCAGTTGTGGGTTCGATAACTAGGAAGAATGAATTATTTATAACATTTTATTTTCCTCGCTCTGCTAAAGATTAGATTTTATGACAATCAACAATAAATTATAATTTTTGTATTATTTTAAATAGTAAATATATGTTTTAATTTTCAGAATTACTGTATATTTTCAAATACTAAATATAATCTTACCTAGTGTTTGTGTGATTATATTTCCATGCTTGGTCTGTTATACCTGGAAAAAAACATAAAACAAGTCTCAATAATTAAAATTATTAGTCATGTTCTTAAAGTCACATAGATTCATTATGAACCAACATGGATATTTATGATTATAGCCGGGTACAGAAGGAACCTAGTGTAAAAATACTCCGTGCCCCACGCACCACCCAATTTTCAAGGCATTTCGTGTTGAGTTGCGGAACTGAAATCCGCACTTTGCTTTGGTAGAGGAAGAGCGAAGAAATTAGAATATTAATCGACCCCATAACCGTTGCATTTAGACACACACGCTTGCGCCACTGCACCACGACGGCCTCCGTCAGATTCAGCCGTATCTTATATATAATTATGCATAACTCATGCGTGTTTGTTACCCTCATACTCCTACACAACTGGATCTATTTTAATGAAATTTTGCGTGTATAACTTTAATTGTTTTCTGAATTATTTGAATGTTGGCATGTTTATTGAATCGTATGTGCTGTAAAAGACTACCTAATTTTGAAAAGTAGTCAATAACACATTCACAATAATTATTCAATGTGATACTCAAATAATTACTCGAAATAAATAACTATGAAAGCATAGATTAAAACAACTTCGGACCCCAATTAAAAAAAAACATTATATGAACGAATCAGTTATCGGCCGAGGTTCGAGTCCCGCAAGGGACGCCCTTACCGCCGTCAACTACCTCAAAAGCTGCCAAATAGTGCTCGCAATTTTTTTGGGACAGAGTACCCTCTTCTCTACCCATCGGGTGTCGCTGTAAAAGCCAATAAGGCTAACAACAGCATTATCTTATAAAATTTGACATATCTAAATTTTACATGGTAAAGTATTGCAGAAAGTAATTAGAAACACTTTTAATTAATAAAATAAATATAACACAAATTCCCATATGTTTAACAATACACACTTGTATAAGTGGCATTGCTATGACAATGCGTATTGAAAGCATCGACGGATTTTTCAGTATTGAGTAAATACAAATTAATGTTTGTATAATTGTGTGTGTGTATGTCTGTCTGTCCATCCCTACGTGAGTGGTGTACCTTCAGGGGGCGGAGACCTGGTGTCCTTGTGGAAGAGGCGCGGCATCCAGGGCGCTACGAGGCCTCGGGCGCGGGCTCTCTGCGCCTCCTCTATTATTGTTTTTTGTTCTGTAGCTACTATCTGTGAGGGAAACATAAACATAATTAAGTTGAATTTAATTATAAAAAGAAAAAGAAATGAAAATTCTATAACAAAAAAATTGCAAAATATATTTAATATTCTGATAAAAAAGATACATTGCCCACTTCACTCTCCACCCGAATTTGTGACATTGTGAATTGATCGGCGGCACTTAACGCCACTGTGTAACCATAGATCAACTTCAAAAGTAATCAAAAAAAGTTCACTTATTTCATAGTAAAAACTGTGTAGAGTTTCAGGTATACAATTTTTAGCTTCACGCAGAGCCCCACCTATAGTAAGGTAAACAATCGGAACTTCGTATTAAGACCCTCAGTTCTCCATTCACCCCCGAATTCGTGTATATTGAACGAAATTAACGCCGCACTTTACTTAAAAACTTATTTTAAATAATCTTAGAGTTTATTAAATATATAATTTCTATACAAATAAAATCTCATACAGTACAGTAACGGTGTGATGTCCGCCATAAATTTAGCTGTAAATGACAGTGCAGATTTATTTATAGGATGTTTTCTTATTTTTAATTACTTTCTCCCCGACCGCGAACGAACAACTTAGATCCTGTACAAACCTGATCCTCATTCTGTATCGCCTCAGACACTTTAATCCAAAGCCGTTGGGACTCCCACTCCTGCTGTTTGTCCAGCTTCATCAAATATCTGGGTAAACGTTGCTCCTTTAGTATGGAAACGTCTAGAAGGTTCGTTTCGTCCTGGAAAAGAGTTAAAATAGGCATGTCAATTAGATTTTATGATTGAATATTGTAATGGTTCCCAAATTCCTTTAGTCTCACCTGCTATGTACGGGGTACAGTGAAAAATAACATAAAAATTATATTATAGAAGTATGTGTTAGATGATTATATGTGACAATTGTGGCTTTTTTATCTTAATTTATTAAACTAATTGCTTATCTTTGTACCAATATAAATTTTCATTTTTTCGTGTAATTTTATGGGTACAAAATTATTTAGTTATTATTTTTAAGACACTTCCGTTTCTCACATTCCGCCAAATTTTGGAGACATTACCGTGTTATTTTGCGGAGCTCAACGCTGCGCTCCTTACCAGAGCGAGGAAACATATAAAATGATCCATTTTCAAAATCAAAATCTCATTTACATGAATCTTAACAAAAAAAATATCAATAATATGACACATACCCCACTCTTCTTATCCTTAATATCTATCTTCCCGTCCCAATAACCTTCTATCGAGGCGATGGTCTCCTTACCACGCTTAATCCTACCGGAGATGGCGTTCGTTTGATCAGCACCACCTAAGAATGACTGCAAAAAAATATATATAAATACATAAATAATAATAGTAATTGGAATTGAACCTGTGACTTTTGAATGTCATTAAGTGAGTAAGTAGCTTGACACTTGACAGCTTGAACCTGTGTCCCGTATTCCGCAGGATAGGCAGAGGGGAGCTAGTGTTAAGACACTCCGTTTCCCACGCGTCGTACTCAACGATGAGATTTGTTTTACTGTGTTTAAAGTCAAAAGTTTTGCAACGATGGACTCTTTCATTTATAAATAATAATTTATGTCATAAATTGAATCCATACCTATATTATAAATTCGAAAGTAACTCTGTCTGTCTGTCTGTCTGTCTGTCTGTGCCGCAATCAGGGCCAAACCGTTAATTCAATTGTAATAAAATACTCATACACAGTTACTTGAGGGTCTTCGGATGAACATAGGTTACTTTTTTTTCTCATATTTGTAATATTGTCGATATATACTAATATATTAAAATATTTTTCAATTTGACAGGCAATTTATTCCGCCATGTTAACAACAACCAAACGTTGCTAAGCAACGGTTTGCAAAGTTTATTTGTTGTTATAAGCAAACGTCACCCAAAATGAGCTTGCTTAACGCATACATGGCGTGCGCCGACTCAACCTTATGAGATACACAAAAATAATGTTTTACAAAACTATTGTCCTTTAAATAATGTTTAAAAAAGTCCGCGATACACATACCATATTTATCTCTGAAGCTTGAGCAAAGTAACACAGTAACAACAAGTAACCATTTTAATTAATTTACTTTATATTTATCGGGTTTTTGTTGTATGTATTTTCTATAATTTGATATTGATCCTTATGAAAATGAATATAATAGTCACTTTTAGCATTTCATCTAGCTTGAAATTATAGTTCACTGTACAACATTCTAATAAATAATTAAGGAGATGTCACTGATTCGAAATAACCTAGCATACTACCGGCATAGTATGACCGACGCGAACGGGCAGATGACTTTGACGGTTTTGTAAATTTTCATACATTTTCGAACTACTGTTAATTTTTATGTAATTATTTGCTGTTTATAATTAATTTATACTTTTCTTTGGCTCTTCGCTTATTCGAGTATTAGTTAGATTTTCATAAATTTCTTGGTGTGGTGTAAGTTGCGGCCCTGCGCGGCATCGGTGTAATATTATTTAAGTATTAAGGAGAGAATTGTTGGTTATTTCATCTTGGTTGGATGGTTATCTATACCGTTGTTATACACTTAATAAATTGTGGTTTTAGTTTTCTGGCATTTTATTTGATATTGCTCGCAAAACTTATCATATTTAATGTAGAAAGGACTTTAGTTATTTCATATAGTATCTATGTACGCGCGCAAGGAAAACGAGTAAAAAGATTTTTCCCGGGTAAATCAGTAAAATCGATCACTGAAAGTCCAATAAAATTAGTTCAGTTATTCTGGATATTAGCTCGGGGAAATAGAAAGACAGAAAGAAATAAAATTATTAATAATGTAGGTGGTTTTGTTTAGTTTTTTTATTAATATTTTACTATGGTTATGTTTACTTATATTTTTTTTATTTAAATTAGTTACATATTTTCACAAACAATTTCCTAAATATATCTATAAGCATTCGTAAAGTTTAAGCGGGCGAAGCCGCGTCCGGGTCCGCTAGTTGAATTATAAAAAGATATATAAATATTTAAAAAAAAATCGATAATCACTCCGGCAAAAATCCGGCGTTGAGTTCTGACACTCAACACGCAATGCCTCGAAAAATTCGACGGTAAGTGGAGAACGGAGTGCCTTAACGCTAGGTTCCTTTTGCCTACCCTGTTGTATGCGGGATATAGCGTGAAGCTGATTTTTCTGATAAATATTATCGATTATTATCATTCCACAATAATTATGGTGCTTAAGTTGAATAACATTTTTTTACTTTCACATTTTCATTTAATAATATATTTATATTGTTATTCCGTTATGAAAAGAAAAAACTACAAATAAAAAATAAAATAAAAAATCTAACAGTTTTTAAACGCTTCGCTCGCCAACCGAAGGGGTCATTTCGCTCGTTGTAGTGATAAAAAAAATCTTTGAAGGATAATAATGTATTTTTTCTATGCTTGGTATATGAGATACCACAACTCTTAATTTTACACTGCTACAAAAATTAAAATCACACGCACAAAACTTTTTAAAATAAAAAAATAAAATAAAAGAGCATAATTTAAAAAAAAAAAATAAACTTACCCTCAGTTTAAACTCTACATCCGCTTGATAACCAGTCTCTTGACATATCACATGTACCTGAAATAAAAAAAACCGATACTAACTTCATCGTCAGTTCATTCTCGTGCTAGAAATATATGTATAAGGTATAATATTATCGACCTATGAGGCCAGTTGTAGCGCAGTGGCACAAGCGTACTGTTAAAGCAACAGGTTATGGGGTTGGTTTTCCACTCGAACAATTTAAATATTTAGTATTTTTATTTCTCCGCTTTGGTAACGAGGCAAGCGCGGCATTGAGATCCGCCGCGAGGGACGGAAGTGTCTTAATGGGAACTGAGTGTCTTAACACTATGTTCCCAGGTTCTCACTGCCTACCCTGCTCTGTATGGGCTACAGCGTGAAGAATTTTTTTTTCACGGTAATATTTATTAGTATTTTACATTAAATTCATATATATATTCTAAGATAATAATAATATAATTCTAAAGTTATAATATTCACAGATGCTGAAACGTATATATACTATATTTTCGTCAAGAGCCCACAAACAAAATCTCATATTTCTAAGTGCAACGCCGACGTACATCTTTCTTTACAAACTTCCAACCGATATATCTCCCTCTTACGAGTAGAAATTCTTTTGCAACGAATTCTACAGTTCTGTTAAATATTTTTTTATCATTAGGCCAAAAAAGTTTCACATTTCTAACTCCAAGGATGACGAGTTTCCGTACGAACTTCTCATTGTCGTCTTCTCTATAAAAATAATTACTGACCGGAGTAAAAATCTCTTCAGACGAGTTCTATTATAAATTTAGAAGAAAATAAATAAGATATCTTTTAACTAAACTAAAATGGAAGAATTAAAATAAGTTAATTTACAAAAGATGGAGCAGCAAAGTCAAATAATAGCATGGCAAAAGAGATAAGAAATTACCGATAACATATAAAGTTAACAAAAAAAATCTCAAACAAACAAAATGTCCAAAATATGTTCCGTATTGTCCAAATTCTCAAAAAAAAAAAAATGCGCCAATGTCCAATTTTGTAAATTATGTTTTACTATAAAAAAAAAAGAAAACAAAAAAAATACGCCCCCGGGTGGGCTCGAACCACCAACCTTGCGGTTAACAGCCGAACGCGCTAGCCAATTGCGCCACGGAGGCGATGTGAGGACGCGTCGAATATCGAACTTGCTTCTGACGTCGACGTTTATACTATTTCATACTGTTGTAGAGAATATAAGAGACTACTATACTATAGAAAAGAATATGGGAATTTAGGAATTTAGCATCTTGTATGCATTTGCTTGTATACATCGCCACGGAGGCTCAACTGATTAAATATCTACTATATACTACTATACTATACTCTAGAAGAGAATATAAGAACTCATAACTCTTTCTTTATATATTTAGATCAGCCAATTGCACTATGGAGGCTATAAACCTATGGCACTAGCTATATATATATATAATCTACAATAACCGTAAAATATGTAAACCGCATAATAAAATACTACTTTTTACTACAACATTATCATTAAAGGACCAAAAATCTACCAAAAAAAAAAGAAACTCCCTTACCTTCCCACCTAATTCCATACTAAGAGTCCCTATAACAATGCCCTTGCAATGCGCATACGGCGCAGTGGTTAAATAAGTCTCTCCCCAATTTAGTAGATGGATCCGAGCACATCCTTCCAAAATGGCTGATGTGGAATTACCTATGAAAGATAAAAAACATAGATATGTATTTACTTTATTAGAAAATTTATAAAAAACTCTACGTAGCTGGATTTGAACCTGAGACACATTTAAGCCGTCCAAGACCTGTTCCGATACGTTTTAATGTTTTCTTAAAAAACGATATTATTTTCTAAGTATGGAATAACACTTTAAAATGATCTGCATACATAACCATACATGGATATGTTAAATGTCAACTGTCAACTGTCATGTCAAACGAAGATAATTGTTTTATATATTATTTATTTTACTTAAAGAACTATTTTAAATTGGTTTCTGTATTGTGAAGCAATTTTTTTAAATATTAAGAAATTGCATTTTAAATAATTATAAAAGTAAATAAATAATAGTATATTTCAAGTGGGCGAAGCCGCGAGGGGTTCAAAATACTTAATTAGAAAACGTATAAAAATTTGAACATAGCGGGACTCGAACCCGCGCCTCTTGAAAACCGACCAGGCGCTCTGACCACTAAGCCATACGTTCTCATCAAGCTACGTCGAAATTTTTATACGCTTGTTACAACTAAACTCAAAATAATTATTGATCAAATATTATTATATTACATATTGCTAAAAAGGAAATTATATCATTTAATATCTAAACTAAAGAACGTTTTTTTTTAAATAATTACCATAAAATTTAGACCGTGCTAGTAAACTGCCTTCTATAACGAATCCTTCTTGCCTATTAGATATATAGAAAGCAGATACTGGAGGGTGGTGGGATACCTGCAAATTAAAAAAAAATAGTGTCAGAAATCGGAAACGGTGACGTTTTTTTAAAAAACAAGATGAAGTCACATTGTCTATATGTTTCTAAATTATTCAGCAGAAGATTCTATGTAATTGCAATAAGTGATATGTATCACTCAATAACAATATTTCACACGAGTTTCCTACCAATAAGGGCCATTGCCTACGAGCACCTGCCCCGATTGACTATTTTTTTTTCGACTTGGCTTTATTGCTGTTGACATGGACCAGTCTTGACAACGTTACTGGGATTTACACTTTATGAAATAACGCAAGACAGTTATAGCTCAAATATTTTAATATTTCTTATTTTTTTATAGGTGCAATGGACGTCACACATACTACATATTTTAAGATTATAGTGTTGCAGTGCGACAGCGACTGACTGTAAACGCAACGGTTGTGGACGAAGCCACAACCCCATGAACAAAATTATTTTCTCGCTCTGGTATCAAGCGAAGCGTTTAGTTCCGCCACGTAATGAAAATTGGTTCCATTACAGGTTTCTTCTGCCTGCCCTGTTACAGAGTAACACAACAGTACGTTCTCGGAGTGGTGTGCACCCTGAAGTTAGCTGTAGATGTCTTCTTATTTTCTTCCAGTGCGCGAGAGAACAATGCGCAGATAAGTTCAGAAACCCTAACTAAAGGGCGGCTACGACTCGTACCCTGTACTTTATATGCGGGATAAAGCGTGAAACAGAAAAAAAAACTAATAAATAAAAAAAAACTCACTTGTTCAGCAATATAATACGTATACGTTTCATTATTCTTGTGTCGCCAGCAACACCTGAACGTTTCCCCTAGGACGGGGTTGTACGGTTTCTTTAAGCCCTTGGGTTTACGGTACAACCCCGATAGGTACCACTTTAGAACCCCTTTGAACCTTTGGTAGGGGTCCTCCATTGTTTGCGCCCTTGAATAGAAATAAAAAAAGTGTATAGATACGCTCCGATTATTATATATTTTTAACAAATGTATATTAAGACAAGTCGTGGCGCACAAAACGCGATTGGTTGTAGGTTCGATCCCCACTCGAGGAAACGAATTAATTTTTTATTTATATTTATATTTTCATTTCGCTCTGGTGGCGGCGTTGAGTTCCGACATTCAACAAGCAATGTCTCCTGAATTCGGCAGAATCTGGGGAACGGAGTGTCTTAACACTAGGTTCCCTCTGCCTACTATGCTGTGTGTTGTATACAGCGTGAAGCTGCTTATTTTATTTAAAAATATATTACATTTACAATTTATTAATTCATAATAGATATAATACTTTTTCTAAAGAATTATCTTTAGAATTAGAAGCCTATTGTGGGTTTGATTTTGACTCGAGTAAGAAAATACTTAGGTTTTCATTCTCTCGCGCTGGCAACGAGGCAAAGGATAGCGTTGAGTGTCGCCGCTCAATACGCACTGTCTCTATTCGACGGAAATGGGAGAACAGAAGAGTCTTAATGGAAACAGAGTGTCTTAATACTATGTTCCCAGGTTCCCTCTCCCTATCCATGTGCGGGATACAGCGTGAAGTAAAAAAATATATTTAAAATGTTTTACTAGCTAGGCAAAGTGCATCTTTTTTCATCACCGACCTACATACAGTCTCTACTGACACTCAAAAAATAAAACAGAGTAACTGATCACTAAATTCACTACCTAATAATACTTACTGCGCCAACAAATCAGCATGATAATAATTATCCGACAACTTATCGAGAAAGGATCGAGGCTCCAATATGAAGGTTGGCAACACCACTTTGGACAGGTCCATGCCTGGCCTCACTTGCTTCAGGAGGAACCATAGCAACGATTTGTTCTCCTCTGCTACTTCTTCTACTAACTCTCCTGCCTTAAAGAAAAAAAGATATTTGAATTATAAGAAGATTTTTTTCATGTAGCAGGACTCGAACCCGCGCCTTGTTAATTGTCTAAATGCTCGTCGCCAATTTTTTTAATTGTACGTTCTTATCGAGCACATTGTTTTATAATTTTCCTTCTTGTTTTATGAAAAACACTTCAAAAAATGTAAAAAAAAAAATATATTTCTATAACAGCACCAGGAATCTTACATTAACCACTTGGTTAATGTTCACAATGTCAAAATAAAACATTTTTTCCACATTATTTTAGCATTGGTTCTTGCAAAATTGCGAAAAAGTACTTATGAATTTTAATATCATTAGCATCCATGTAGGAAAATCTTTACAAGGCTACATAGATATTGTTGGCAAAGAATGATCGTTTGGAAGGTCAGGCACCAATTAAAGGTGTGACCTGCCGCATTCTCTTTTCCGTTTGGTTACAGGTTGACAGGTTGTGAAACAGAAACATTTAATATTTTCAACTCAACACGCAATGTCTCCAGAATGCAGTGGAAAGTGGTGAAGGGAAATGTCTTAATGGAAGGAAGTGTTTAAACACTAAGTTCCCAGGTTCCCTCTCATCTCTACGTCTGACTTAGCTGAGTGTTCATATTTATATCGTATTTTCCCAATTTAATTTAACAAAGTGCTTCTACCACCTATCTACATTTTCAAGTTTAGAACAAAACACTCAAAGACTTACCACTCCAATTTCTCTATCAGGATCCTCCACATACGTGCTCTCTATCCTGGCGAGGATGTCCTGTTTTCTGATGGTCGGGTCGTCGACGACCTGGGGCTCCGTCATTCCAGGCCTGGACCCTTCACTGTCCGTATCCGACGCAGCACCTGCTAATTCTATGGGACGTGCTGTTTGTTAGCGAGTGGTTGGATTTTAGCAGGAATTTATGGTTTTACCATTATTTTGTATAAAATATAAAATGTGATTTAGCGGACTATTTGTTATAGCTGAACCTACTTAGGCTTTACATTATGGTCGCCTTAAAGTTAGCTGAACATGGCTGTGCAGATTTAATTATAGGACTATTTTACTTATTTTCTTAACGAGTGAACAATGTCCAAAACATAACTTCACCCACGACTCTTAGTCGTAGTCTACTCTGACTGTTTCAAAGAAAATTAATATTCATCTTTAAGAAGAAATAATTTTTGGTTGTATTTGAATAACAACTACCATACCTGCTATTAATTTTAATTTCGGGCTAAAGATCGAGGAGTACTGCTATATAAATAATATCAAATTAGTTAAGACACATCATTTTCTAGCACTACCACATAATATTTAGCTTGTAAATTACAATATATTTTATTATAAGAAGAAATCATTCCAATCTTTAAATTTTTCAGTGTTACTCGTTTTCCAAACTATCGAGGTTCGGATGGTTTGATTTTTGCCCAAAAAATATTATTTGGCATGTACCTTAGGAAGTGACCTAATTTAAATAAGTATTTAATTATAAAAATCCTGCTTTAAAATTTCAAGCCAATTTTATAAGCCTACGTGCCTAGTTGACTTCTACCGTCGATGTCCACGATAGAATCTCTTGACACCCTAGACCCTATTCAGTGATGGTCAAGAATATATCAAGAATAATCCGTTCAAATCCTCACTCGGGAAGTAAAATTATTTTTAAATCCGTACTCTAGGTAGACCAAGTTGACTTCCACCTCAACTCTAGGTAGACAAAGTTGACTGCTTAAATTAAGCTGAAAGTGTGGAACGGAGTGTCTTAACTCTTAACATGAGGTTCGTTCTCTATACTGTGCTGAAAAAACGTGAAGCTATGAGCTTATCCACAGATATTCGCAAAGGATCCCTTGACTTTAGTTTCAGTTAATTTATAATTCAAAGGTTTTATAATTAGGTGATATTTTTTTTATTTTGTTTTTGAAATACAACGAAAGACTTGATCTCAGAATTTGTTTTTTTTTTAGCCTCACGCTGTATAGAAGACATTCAGTTTCCCATTTTCTGCCAAATTCTGGAGGCATTGTGCGTTGGATGGCGACACTCAACTTTGCCTAATTATATGTTTATAATTTTGACTTTAAATTAATACTAAAAATTATTCCATTGGCAGATTTGAAACCACTTGTGATAGCGAAAAGGCACAGCGTCAGACTGTAAACGCGACTGTTGTAGTTTAAATAAATAATCATGGGAATGAATCATTCTCATTTATTTGATAAAAAGACTTTGATAACTTAAGAGTCTTACATTAGGTTCTACCTACCTACCCTACTATATGCGGGATACAGCGTGAAGCTACAATACAAGCTACAAGAAGGTAGCTGCTTCGATTCTCGTTCAAATATTTGAAGCAAACAACAATTGGACAAACAAAATATATATACTATCAAAACCAAAGATGACGCATAAACAATAAAGGTAGATACGCTAAGTGGCGCATAGTGCGATAAGGTCAACTTCAAGTAAGTAAATAACCATACAAATATTAGTTTTAAAGAAATAATTACTAACACCTTGTGTCTTGGTGATAGAGATAACAAGGTTATTCAACACTTTCTATGACCCTGGAACAGATCGTTATAATAAAGTAACTTCAAGATGCACATCGTCTGACTTTAACGCAGCGGTTCTACGTTCGATTCCCACTCGGGGAATTAATTATTTTTGTTTCTATAACGTGTAGCTCAAAAATATATAGAGATAATTTGTTTCATCATAAGATTACAAACAAAATGAGAAAAATGAGAAAAATTCCTAAGTACAACAATTTTTTGTTAAGTTATTTTAGAAAGATTGTCTATTTAGTTTTTTTTAAGTATTTACTCATTTGTCAACAATATTTGAAAAAAAATCCCGCAATTTTAAGTAAATTGCCTAAGACAAATTAATAACATTGATTAAATGAACATATAAGTTTTAGAAAAGGTGACACAACTCACCATCTGTTCAAATAATGACGTAGGATAATAATCATATAGGGGAGAGGCGGGCTAGAAGTTATCGATGTACGTTGTTCCGATTAAATAACTTATTTATTTATTTAAAACTTTATTTCGACAACAATAACTGCCATTCAGAGAAAAAAAGAAGAATGACAAACAAAAAATAATAATAAAACAACAAAAGCAAGCATGCAAACGATCTTACTATTATATTTAATACTATACATATATTAACTAAGAATAAATTAAATTAAAGTGTACATAGTAGTAGCAATATGAATATTAAAAAAGGGTAGGCCACTCAGCATAGATGTTGGGATATGAGCAATACTCAATAATACCAACGCTAGTTTTCAGTGGCCGCCTAGGAAAAGACGCACCTGCGAGGAAAAATGAGGATGAGGAATACTGAGTAAACATATAGGGGAACGTAAAGAGCTTGTACATAAATATTTTTGTATTTGACATTTTTGTTCTATCTCACAAATTTTAACGATTAGCTTCGAGTCTCTCAATGTTTTTATTTTTCAAAATTTTTATCTATTATTTCAAAACACTATTTGTAAGCTACGTATGTTTCGTCATCTAATCTATATCTTGCTTCTTTTCAATACAAGTGCTTGGGGCTAAATGTTCCTTTCTTTGGAGGCATGTTGTGACCTCGTAACAACTTACCCCAATTCATTTATACTAATAATGAAATGTAAATATAGTGATTTTTCTTTAGATGCATGCGGACTTACGTCCGAAAATCGACGTGGGGTTATGTGTCACAGGAATTGATACAAAAAGCAGCGAATGCAGTTTATCTAAGATGGAAGGAATAGGATAAAACTGTTGCCAAAGAATTATAAATTAAGTGCTTATAGAAAAGCTAGTACTTGGCGCCATATGACGCTAACTTATTTACAGAAGACTACTCTATTGTATATTACAGATTGGCCCTTAGGTTCAATTAACACATCAGATATGGTTTTTAGTACCTTTGATGACACTATTACAACTAATTCAGAAACAGTATCAAAGACTGTTACTAAAATAAGTGACAATGCATCTGAAACTGTAAACATTAGTGCTGATGAAAGACAAATATTTGATGCACAAGGGCCATCAGGGGTTATTACTCTTCCTGCATTTTCCGGCATCATACAAAAACAACATCGCCAAGGATTATAACAACAAGAGCAAAGTAAGAAAAGTAAAAGAAGCATCAACAATGGAAATGGATAAAAACAAAGGAAATGATAAAACCAAAACAAGGAAATGCAAAATGAATGGTAAAAGAATAGGAAAAGGAGAAAGAAAGGAAAAGTCTTTTAAGAGCCAGATTTACAAATGAGCAGCGAAAGTTCTGAGAATAAAAGTATTTGGAATATTGTTGTCTAGTGTGCTGTGACAGTTACTGTAATTCACCCTCTGGAAAGAATGTGTTCAATGTCAAGATATATTCTTGACATTGAGCACTGGCCCAGAATCAAGACTCATTAACTTAGTTATGTCTGGTATATCTTATGATGATTATTTATAATTATTTAATTTCTGGAAATGACGTTAATATTATTGGTTTCTCTTTAGTCTAAGATAAAGCAATATGATTGAAGACTGAACTAGTTATCAAGGCTGATTAGCTGTTCGTTATTAATAACTGCTTAGGTACAAATTATAGATACTTGTAATAACATAAATATGTTTACCTAGTGATTCTTATGATACTGTGTATTATTGCTTAAATAAATAGACTTAGTTTTATTATTTATTCCACAAATAATAGCTTTAACAAAAATGGTAACAATTTACCCCGGTTTGTCAACAATTTGCCCCAAATCACTCTCAAGTTATTACTAGTCTAGATATATAAATAGAATTTGATCATATTGTATAAATATTAAAATCAAGTATTCGCAACAATATTTGATTGTTAATTAAAAATCGGTACTTGTAGCCCGCTCTCTCTCACACTTTTTTTTTTCAGAAAACATATAGATATTTGTACATGACTCGAAACCGCGCCTCTAGGAAACCATGCAACGTGGCTTGACTTAATAGTCAGAGACCTCGAAAATTTCCAAGAGGCGCGGCAGCCGGTGCATTAAAAAAGTAAAAAAAATGCTCATTATATGTAAAACATTTGCAGTCAATCAATAAACTATACCAAAACAAATTAATATCACAGATAAATCAAATCCACAATCATTTCACCCCAAAAGTGAACTAACCTCCAAACGGCGACAGATCCAATGCATCATCACCGTTCACTTTGTCAGAATTATTATTGAAATGGTTCAATATAGCCGAATCCACTGAAAACTTTCGGCTGATCATTTGGGAAGGCTCAGAATACTGTCTAGTCAGTTTCTTCTGTCTTTTTAGAAGAGAAAAAATACTGGATCTCCTTCGACTCTTCTCCTTATACTTGGCAGAGACCAAGACGTCCGTCTCTTGTTCTCGTTTTTCCATTGTTTTTAGGAAAACACACGACTTTACACAACACTCACACTCACTTTGAACACAAAATTGGAAAATCTTGAACAAAACTTGGGCATTTTTTTATGTAGCTTCATATATCACCATGTAGAATCTACATATATCTATAACATTAACTCTATTATTAAGGGACTGACAAACGACGCATAGACGAAAAAAATACTGGACTTAAAAAGTTAATATTTTGCATATATGTATGTTAAGTTATGGATTGTAGCGGCTAAGGGAAAAAAACTTTTTTTTATTTTATCTCTTAAAGCCTTGAAATTATATTATAATTGTGAATTTCATGTAAATACAAGTGTTACTATTATCATTCTTTAATTACATCACTACATTAATCTAAATGATTATCTGTCAGTCTGCACTAATCTTGTAATATGTTTTTTTACAGGAAACAGATTAAAGAGATTATATGGCAAATGTGGTTGAAATTTGTGGTTTCAAATATATTTTTTTAGCTTTACTGTGTATCCCACACTTTGCAGGTAGGCAGAGTGAATCTTATGTTAAAACAATTCATTCCCATTAAGACACTTCCGTTCCCTACTTTCCGGCGAATTCTCAAGGTAACATTTTGTTACTATCATAGATACACTCTCTTTCTCTCTTTTTGTTAACAATTTACACTCATTTTGCAACCTAACACCACACCGCATATTATTAACAAGGTCATACAAATATGATTTTTTGAAACAAATACAAATATTTCTTGGAAATAAAATTAAACCAATCATATACAAACAATTTCACGTTTTATCCTCCTTAACAAGAAAGATCCCTCCTGCCTCCTTAAGAGTTTAAAATATTCCGTTATTCGCTTTCCGAATTCCTCGACGTAATGTCTCCCGAATTCGAGACATTCCGTCAAATCACATAACTTAACGCCGCGCTTTGATATTCAAACAGGCAATGGCCTTTTTACAACAATGACATTTCATTACATAAGAATTGATTACTGTTCTTCACTTATACCTAATTATGTATACTTACGTGTACATTTAAAAAATTCTCGATAAGAAAATCCCTTTAATACTTCACCAGAGCTACTCAAATATTGTTATCAACAAGGACTATCAAGTTATTATTACGTGGCCTTAGTGGCGTAGCAGCTCGGCGTCTTACTATAAACGCGATAGTTGTGGGTTCGACGCCGATTCGGAGGAATGAATTATTTGCTTTCTCGCTCTGGTAACTAGACAAAAGCGCCGCGTTAAGTTCCGCCACCCCACACGCAATGTCTTCAAAAACTGGGCGGTGCAGACTGGCTCGTCACTATATGCGGGATACAGCGTGAAATTAAAAAATAACGATTACCTCTACATTATGTGTGAAGTGGACTTCTAAAACGTAATTACCTAGTTTTAAACTTGAAACTCATACGTGACTCGAACTGCCGTTTTTCATTTATAATGATTAATAATTATCCAACTTACATAAAAACGTAGTAAGTAGTTGCGATGTTTTTGTATATATTATATTTAGTTATATTCTGTATTTGCTTGTTTTTTTATCATTTTATTTTTGATGACGTACAACACACTGTGGGTTTGCTACTAAATTAGAATAGAAAACAAAAAAGCTTACTCTTTGGTTGTCTTTGCCTAGAAGGTGTCGTGTCGCAATGGGACAGCGTCTGAATGTAAACGCGGTGGTTGCGGGTTCGATTTTCATTCGTGGAAACGAATTATTTCCTTTACCCAGTTCCATTGAGACGCAAACACGCAACGACTTGACTTTAAGCGTGGAAACGAAAAACGGAGTGTCTTAAAATTACCTTCATTCTGCCTACCCAGCTATATGCGAGATACAGCGTGAAGCTAGCAAAATATAGAAGAAAAAAACCATGAAAGGAGATTTTTAATATCCAATTTTTATAACGATACAACGTTATAAACGTTATAAAGCGCAATATTCACAATTTTACGTACAAAAATTATTTATGTACATATAATTTGAAAAAAAAAAACTAAACAATAGCTTTACGAAACCATTGCAAGATAAAAATTAATAGAAAACATACAATCCAAGGTTAATTACGACCATTTGAGCGGACTCAAACGTGTAACACTATCATTATCACTGTCTCAATCACTAACATCACTATGATAATTGATAAAACACTATCATTTTCATATAAAAAAAAAAACAGTTTATTTACATATATTTCTACATATATTTTGTTGAAACGACTGCATTGTGTACACGCGATACCGAAACTGGCAAAGCTTGTATTAGATAAGGATAAACAGTGAGTAATATATAAATAACGTAATAACGTAACGTAATTGACATAACGACGCAGTGGCGCAGCGTGTGTGTGCAAGCTTCGATGATTGCGGGTTCGATCCCCAATCGGAGGAATAATTTTCCTTAGCTTCAAGAGTCACGATTGCGTGTTAATACATTATATAATTAATTTCTCCGAGTGGAAATCGAACCCGCAACCGCAGTTACAGTCACACGCTTGTGCTACTCCGCCACGAAGGCCTTAGTATTGTTGGTATTGAAATGTTTTTATTTTCTTTACGGCGTTGAGTTCCTCTATAGAGTCTAGGAGGAGTGTTGAAACACTAGGTTTTGTCTATACGCAGAATATATCGTGAAGGTATCTCATTTTATTATATTTAAATGTTTGACTTTTTGTTAACTATAAGACTAAAGGTAACTAACAGCTATTATAATTTAAATTTTATTTCCTATTGTATTCAGCTTTACGCTTTATTTTACATATAATAGTGTACCTACGGCAGAGAACCTAATGTCATGAAACTCTTTTCTTCGTTTTTATTAAGAAATCAAAATATAAAGTAAGTGGCGGAACTCAACGCCGTACTATCTAAGGAGTGCGCGGAATATTATACGAGGCGCGGCGTTTACTGTCCGTCTTTTTTATCATTACGACTGGAATCAACAATGTATATTATTCATCTGGCAATATTTAAAATAGGGTTACTATAATTTATTGTATTTTTTTGAACCTGCGACTATCGCCATTAAACCATCGGCAATAAAAATATCCAAAGAAATAATCGACTATAGCTAACAAGTGTAATGCACTTGAAACTAATCTAATTATATAAAGCCATCTGTTTATCGATAGATGATGTATTATAGGTGTAAATGTAGTTAAATGTACAGTACCTATAATTCAGAAGTCCCAGATTTGATTCCGGTCACGATAAAATTAGGATTGGAGGAGTATTGGAAAACTATGTACTAAAAACTTACCTGCGGCTTAACCTGCAATGTCAAAATAAGTAACTCGTGTACCACACATTTCTTGTTCTAAGTGCGTGAGGTAACTCTGACCACAATTACAGTGGTATAGTATCGCAGATATATAGCCTATACCCTTTTATCCAAAAGATTTTTTTTTTTCAATTAGAACCAGTAGTTCCTTAGATTAGCGCGTGCAATCAAACGAACTCTTCAACTTTATAATGTTAGTATAGATGTTACGGTCAATCTGTACAATTCGGTATTCTATACAATATCTCGGCGATATATAGAATACCTAAAACGTGCAGGTAATGTATGAAATATTATTTAGTTTATACTTTGCCTAAGTATTCTATAAAATAACTAATGCGCAGCCGGTAATGTAATACGAGAATAAGATTTCATATATTGCGTGAACACTGCAGTTTCAGGTATTCTATACATTGTCGGGGTATTGTATAAAATACCTGAATTATACAAATTGCCGGTGACATGGATAATAGAGACGAAATGATGACAGAAGCCATCGTGTCGTCTGACAACTTCTGGCTATAATCACGATGGTCGTCAGTTCGGTCCCACTTAAGTGAATATTATTTTTTATATGCCATACCACCGTTTTAGGGGCTACCCCCGAACGAAAAACAAATAGCAGCCATTTTAAATAAGAAATGAAGTCGTATGTATGAATTTCGAGGCGAATATATATATATATATATATATATATATATATATATATATATATATATATATATATATATATATATATATATATATATATATATATTTTATGTCCCTGCTCCACTAAGTCAAAATGCGGCGTTGAGTTCCACCACTTTACAAAAAATACTTTAGGCGGTATGTAGTTAATGGAGAATCTTGACACTAGGTTTTTCGTGCTACCCTGCTACGTGGGATAAAGCGTGAAACTAAAAAGAACTGAAATAACTCAATGACTTTCATAACTAATTAAAAACACATGCTTATCGCGTTTTTGTATGAACAATAAAATAATATTATAAAGTGTTATATTATTATGTTTTATTTATACTGATAAAACGTACAAATGTTTGCTGTTTATATAATTTCTTGAAAGGACGTCGTGGCACAGGGACTCGTGCCCCTTTAAGACTGTAAATTTAAAGGGTTGTGGGTTCGATTCCTACTCTAGAAAATGAAATATTTAATTCATTCTCGCTCTGAAAATGAGGCAAGCCGCGGAACTGAGTCCCGCAAAGCGCGACGTTGAGTTCCGAAACTCATTTATTGTATTTTTTTTTTAACAATGTCTAACTAAAATGGGCGAACAGAATGCATTTTACTAATACGGGAAATACGTTAGGAAAAGATAGACGAAGACGAAGACGATTCTATGAAAACAAATAACTTTAATAATATTCATATAATTTATTAATAGTCTGTTAATAAAAGATTTTCCTTCCTTCACTGGCCCTTTATTTATTATGTACATATTATAAAGACATCACCCCAGGGCAGGGGTTGACAGACGGAAGTTGATATTCTACTTGAGGTAGTGTTTCTTTCTATTTTCACGCTCTATGTACCATGTAGCTGAGCGAAGGAAAACCTAGTCACCATTAAGACACTCTGTTCTCTGTTTTATAACTGAATTCGAGGAAGTCGGCTAGAAATATTTTCTAGGTGGAGGATGAACTTTAAATATAAACAAATCTGTTTGTGTTTTTTTTTATTTTTTAAGCTTCTTTTGCTATTAAAATGTCTGGGGTGGACACGAGACTATTCTGGGCTATTCCATTGCCCATTTTTTGCCACATATTCCGCTAAATATAAAAAAATACGTAAAGATAACAAATATTTTATAATGTATTATTAATTATACAGCACTTATTCATTTGTTGATGTACTGATAATGTTAACAGATAAGGGGGTATTGAAACAACAGCACCTATACTTGGTGTGATATCATCTTCGCAACTATATTTTTAGTCTATTAATATAGTAATACTAGTTTGACGCCGTCGTGGCGCAGGGGCACAAGTGTGCGACTGTAAACGCGACGGTCATGGGTTCTATTATTATCAATTGAGGCAGTATTTTTTATTATTAGTTGAGTTCCGCCAATCAACACGCAATACCTCAAGAATTCGGTGGAAAGTGGGGAACAGAGAGTCTTAATGAGCAACGGAGTGGCTCAACACTAAGTTACCATGGTACTAAAAATTTTTAAGCAATACGTAATACATACTATTTAAATAGTAATATTTTAGTATAATAAAATAACTCTTCAGGTACCGTGGGTTACAACGAAACGATTAATATAAAGTTATAATATTATATATTATAAAAAAAACATATTCTTTTACTAAAGGTCTACAAAACGTCTACATTTGCTTAAGAAAAGATATGGCTGTTTATATGGCAAAAAACGTGTATTTTGACACTATCATATATACATACATTTACGGGTAATTACTAGTTCAGGAAAAAGTCTGAAAACTATACATTAGTGGTTAAATCCTAAATAATAGCCTTAAAAGGGGGAAAGAAATTGGTATTAAAACCGCTATTTCAAGTGACGTATCAGATGAAAGGGCTCTGGCTAAGCAAACCTTGAATTTCAGAAAAAGCTGGAAACATCCAATTTTGTACGAACCCTCAGTAGGCGAGCCCGACTAGCGGCTGTCGCGGCGGTTTTTAAATACATTAAAAATATGACATGAATAATTACAATACAAAATAATATAATAATATTAGCTTTAATAATGAAGATAAATATTAGCAAAAGCTTCATTTACCTTTTTTCAGCAACCTCAAGCAAAATCTACTCAACACTCAAATCTAGCAATATATAAAATATTTCGACCAAAATGTCTACGTTGACCATATTATATTTAATAACAAATGTACATATTTTAAAAAAAAGAGAATGCGACGTTAAGTTCCGCCACCTGACAGATGACTTCTGTTGGGTGAAACCTAACGATGCATTGTGTCACGTATTACTATGTCATATTCTCTTTTTACTGCACATGATGTAAAAATAACAATCATTAAGAAAACGCCTTTCTCACTAACATTCTCTATATCACTCTGTATGTCCTCTCGCTATCTTCACACTCTATGTTGTGTATTTTATTTGTAAAAATTCTGAATTTCATATTGTTAGAAATCGGAAACGGTTAAAATTTTGTTAAAAACAAGATAAAAACATATATTGTTTATATGTTTCTAAATTATTCGGAAAGAGATTCTACGTAATTGCAATAAGTGATATGTATCACAGCCAATAACAATACTTCACACGAGTTTCCTTCCAATAAGGGCCGTTTCCTACAATCAACAGCCCCCAATTGACACAATACATCTACCCTCTCTTACACGAGTTTGACAACAATATTACAATGTATAAAATAAAACCCAAAATCCCAACATAGTTCCAACATAAATAAAAAAAAAATGGCTTTCACACAAATTTTCTATACATTACTCAATAAACAAAACAAAACGCCTTTTACAGTAACGCCCTACATCACTGTTAATGTCCAAACTCACCGCCTCTCACTATCTTCCCGGCTATATACACATTCTGTGTCGTGTACCTTTCGTCCCGTTTCTCTGTTTTTAGTGCTTCGAGGTTAGTGGACGGCAGGTTTTTGTAATTGATTAGCGAATATTTTTTACCGTATTGTGGTGAACTTCTAAAATTTAAAATGTTTTTTGCTATTTACTCCCGTAAACAGGAGGATAGACAGAAAGAATATAGTATTGACACTCCGTTCTCCACTTTGTGCTTATTATTAAGGAATTGCGTGTCGAGTAACGGTATTAAACGTCGTACTTTGTCAATTCCAAGTGGAAAACTAAATATAAATTACTTCGAGTAAATATCGAACTCAAAAATAGATATGTATAAAATGTGATATTTTCTAACTGCCTCATACCAAAAGACAACTGAAGACTGCATAAAGACACATTTTATTTATATAATAAAATATTAGAAAGGCCTAATTTTAGGCTAATACATTACTGTTGTAAATTAAAATACATTCCATTTAAGAGAACGTTTATAAAAAAAACAAATCATTCTCCAGGTAGTATTCACCAAAAATACATTTTATTACAACCTAACAAACATCTCCAAAATATACAAGGAAGCGAAGAAAGTCAAGTATCAATACCAAATCCTCTCTGCCTATCTAAGACCAAAAAGAAAAAAAAAGATAAAAATAGAAAAATCCTACACACCTACAACTGACAATGTCATCACTAGAAGACGAAATATCAAGATTTTGTCCAAATGTTTCAATAGATGGCGCTGTTTTAGTTATAATAAAATTCTCAGGGGAACTAAATATGACTTCTGATTTTAATTCTTTCCGTTCTTTGACAAAATCCGCTTTAACATTTTCATTATCGGAATCAGTTTTTACACCGGATTCCCTCAATTTACCGTTTTTGCGTAAAATACTCGATTTAGAGACGGAAGGTGTAGAACTGCGTCTTTTTGGTAGTGACTCCTTCTCAGTGACGCATTTCTCCTTGCCTATGAGCGACAATTTAGGTAATTCGAAACATCGTAAAATTGGCAGTTTCGTATCTGTTTTGAATGGACTTGAGGTTAGACTTTTAGAGATTTTCTCGTTATTTTTCAATGTTTTGGTCAAACGGAGGCTTTTTGGTGAATAATCGTAAATCGAGAGTAAAGGAGATGGTGTGCTACAGGTAGACTCTGTTACTCTTAGCACTAATGTGTGAAATTTGTAAGGATATTTACGTGCATATTTGGTGGAAAATATAAAAAATAAAAACAAATTAATACCTGATTTATGTACAAATATATAAACAATGAACAGATCATTGGATCAATCAATTGACTAATAAATAAATTCTTTGAAATCCCTGTAAAATAAGTATTTATAAATAAATTAAAATTAAATTAAATTAGCTTCACGCTATATCCCGCACACAGCAGGGTAGGCAGAGGGAACCTAGTGTTAAGACACTCCGTTCCCCACTTTCTGCCGAATTCTGGAGGCATTGCGTGTTGAGTGGCAGAACTCAACGCCGCGCTTAACCTCGACACCAGAGCGAAAAAATGGAAATATAAATTTAAGTAAATATTTCATCTCCTCGAGTGGGGATCGAACCCACAACCAGTCGGTTTTGCAGTCTCACCTCGTGCCGCTGCGCCACGACCGGCCTCAAATTATTAAGTATATTCATTTTTAATTATTATATATGTATTTATACATATATAATAATTAAAAATGAATATACTTAATAATTTGATAATTATATATAAACCTACATAATGTATAAAAAGATGTATTAATTATGTGATTTTAATTTGTATTAGAGAAAATGTTAAATAATCTTATGAAGATTTCAATTTCTGAGGTCACTCGTGGCGCAGGGACACAAGCGAGCGACTGTAAACGCGACAGGTTGTGGGTACGATTCCCACTCGATGAAATGAAATGTTAAATATTTTTATTTTCAAGGCAAAACACGGCGTTGAGTTGAGTCACTAACCACGCAATGCCACTAGAATTCGGCAGAAAGTGTAGAATGGAAGTGTCTTAATAGGAAAGGAATGTTATTAATTTAATCTTTGATATAAGAATTGTTATTTAAAGTTAATAATGGATTTGGGTTTGTGGACCGTGAATAGTTTGTATGAGTTTCTTGCTGTCCTTTTCACTCTAACACAACAAAAGAGACAAGGTGACATTACGAATGACAAATATAAAAAAGTTTAAAGTTAAAATCGATGATAGTACGTTCAATTAAAATATTTAACTATATTTTCACTTACCAATAGAATACTGTTATTAACATTATAATAAGAAGAGAACACTACATAGAGACGTGATGTTCATATCGAATATATTATTTATAAAAGTAGTTCTATATATCTTTCCTTCCTATATAATCAGAAAAGGACTGCTCTATGATAGTATATTTTTTTATATTTGTACTTTAAACACGATTTAATTAATTAAATTAAATTAAATTTAATTAAATTTTCTATAATTGGTTTTTTTTTTTAAATCTCTTATCTTTTTTCTATCCCTCTCATTTCTATATAATAAGAGATAGACCTACAAACTATTGCTATGTCTTTCACTTCTATACAACAACTTCTATATTATCAGAAAAAGACAACTAAAGAAAACAAACAGAGCACTATGTATATGTATAGCATGTAATTTTTTAAAGTTTTTACTTATTTTTATTTACTATCATTATATCACTCTCACTTCTATATGACAAGAAAGGGATAGACTTACATACTATTGCTCTCTCTTTCACTCCTATACAATAAGAAAGGTAAATTATATTTTTTATGGGCAAGTTTTATAAGCATTATGTTTTAACGTCAAAAGCAAGGGTAGCGGGTTCAACTTACCATGCTCATTGAAATGTTTCTCTAATTCTTCGTGGGAAATATTAGTTTGTGAGGCGGGGGCATCTTCTACGGCTTGCTCTGGTCTTGTACGAGAACATCTGGAAGTAAAGGATATAGTTTTGTTAGGATCGTTATTTTTTTATACAAACCAAGTGACGTCACTAGGTTTTTATATATATCATGACTAGCGGGCCCGGACGCGGCTTCGCCCTGTTATACCCGGACCCTGCAAGTATATTTGCGGATCCCTATACTGACGCTGCCGCGTCAGCAATATTGCCGAATGCTTCAATATTATAATTACTTATTACTTTTAGTCTCCATCCCATTGTCTTAGAGAAAGGTTGCCTAAGATTTATAATTTCTATTTCAAGTGTTTATATACTATTTCTATAAAATACTATTTCTCTACTATTTCATTTTAATAAATAAAGTGTAATTAAAATAAATCTTTTTTTTAAAAACAGGAAACAAATTCGCGTTATAACATTTTGGTGGCAGCGGAAAGGGATTTAAGAAAATACAAATCCCTGGAACGTCTTTGTGAACATTTATAAAAAGTGAAAAGTGTAATTAATAAACTATTTGTGAAAATTTGTTACGAGAATCGTTGGCCGTTTTGCTTCCCAAGTCGCATCACACCTGCAGTAACCTGATATGGCGCTTATCTGGACCACCGTGGCGTTCTGCGTTATGTGAGTCTGGCTTTAGATACAAATTCCATTATAAATATTTTCAAAGGGCATTAAAATCGATTTAAATTTAATTTCAATAATTTTTATTTTTTTTATTTTGTGTAATGAATATATAAATATGTTTTTATCAGTTATTGTTATGTGTTAAATAAGTTTCTTATTTCATGTGTATACGTATTAGCCGCAACGTAACGTAAAATTAATTTTATAAGTTAATTTTATTTTTTTTGTTATATTTGTTCATAAATATGGCGGAATCTAAAGTGCCCAAAATTATTAAGAGCGATTCGTTACAAGTTCCACATCCTATAGACTTGCCGTCTGAATCGGAGGATGATAGACCATTAAATTCTTTAGAACAAAAGAAACAAAAAGGAAAGAAAACTCCTTCAATACCAGAGATGGATTTAAATATTCTATTAAAATTTATAAAATCATATGATGGATGTAGAGAGACGTTAAATTCATTTATTATAAATTGTAATAATGCTTTCGACTTAGCTTCCGACTGGCAAAAGCCAATTTTGTTTAAGTTCATTTTAAGTCAATTATCGGGAAAAGCTGAAGCAATTTGTTCGATAAAAGATTTTTTGTCTTGGGAACAACTAAAAGAATTTCTTAAAACACAATTTAGCCAAAGAAAACATTACACACACTTACTCACTGAACTGCAAGAATGTAAACAAGAGCCTAATGAAAATGTTAGTCAATTTTCTCTACGAATCGAAACTTGCTTATCACAATTACTGACAGAAATATCATTAAATTCGACAAAAGTAAAAGAAATCCCAGGCCGAGTAGCGGCAATGGAGGATCTCGCCCTCCATCATTTCACAATGGGCCTACACCCTAGAATTTCCAACTTTGTTAGGTGTAGGACACCTAAAAACTTAAATGAAGCAATAAATATAGCTATTTCCGAAGAGCGTGTGCATCAAAATCTTTTTAAAAGAAATGATATGGTGACTAGGTTTAATAAACCTTTACAACCCCGACGTCAAGTTGTTAACTTAAATAATTCCATGCAAAAATCCTTTGAACCTTCTCGACCGACTTCTATAACTCCATATCAATCTACTTCGAAAGTCTGTAATTATTGCAAAAACATTGGTCATACAATAGAAAACTGTAGAAAACGAGAGTATAACAATCGACACTATGGCAAACCGTCCTTTTCTAGACCACAACAAAGTGTAAATTATTCTCAAGCTATGTCGGATAATGGTCGCGACGAAGTCGATGACGTAAAAAACTAGGTGATGTCTCACATCGGTGTCGTGTGAGACACCAAAGAAATAAAACTGGCACCAACTCTTCGTATAACCTTACTAAATCCACTGTATCTTTTAAGCCCACTGAATCCACTGAATCCACTGAATCCACTGAATCCTCTGAATCCACTGAATCCACTGAATCCTCTGAATCCACTGAATCCGCTGTATCCGCTGTATCCGCTGTATCCGCTGAATCCTCTGTGTCCACTGAGTCTGCGCAGTTAGTGAAGTCCACTGTTTCTGGAAATGCAAGCGTAATTGAGCCTCATTTGGCTTCGATATCTTCCAAAATCAATGAATCTGTTAAACCGATTCAAACCACTGTATCCACTGAGTCTATATCTGTTTCTAAGTCTGAAATGGAAATTTTTGAAATTACTTCTGATCCAACTAAAATACTATTACCGCATATTCAAGTTCAAACGTCTGTATCTAACACGCCATTATCATTATTAATTGACTCTGGTTCCTCAATAAGTCTAATCAAATTTAACTGTATTCAAAATACGCCGAAACTCAGAACTGAAGTTATAAATTTGAAAGGCATTGACCCCACAGAAGAGTGCACTCAAACAATGGGACACTTTAATCTTAAACTTTATTTATCTAATTCTCCACGAAAGTTTATAACTCATAAATTTCATTTAATAAAAAATATTAACTTACCTTATGACGGAATAATTGGTTCTGATATGTTACATAATTTTAAATGCACCATAGATTATAATAAAGATGTTTTAAAAATAGACGATGAAGATATTAAACTTCAATTTCGTGTACCTACCTACATCATTCCTCCTAGATCTGAAATGATAATTGAATGCTCTGTAAAAAATCCCGAAATTAACGAAGGTTTCATTTTAGATCAGAATATTTCTGATACGTTACTAGTGGCGAACTGTTTTGTTAGAGTAAAAGATAATAATAGAATTAATATTTCCATCATTAATACGTCAGAATCTTCTATTACTCTTAATTCAAATCTCAATTTAGTAATTATTTCTAAGTCAAATTCACTTGTTCCGAAAGATGCTCATTCTATTAATTATACTAATTGCTCAAAAGAATATGATACATATTATAGAACTAAATCTATACTAGATCAACTTCGAATATCTCATCTTAACTCTGAGGAAAAGGATGCTCTCTTTGAAATATGCTCCGAATATTCTGATATATTCCATTTACCCGGAGAATTATTAACTTATACTACCGCTATTAAACATGAAATAAAAACTAATTCAGATGTTCCAATTCATACCAAATCTTATCGATTCCCTGAAGTACATAAAGAAGAAGTAAGAAAACAAACTAATATAATGTTAGAACAGGGTATAATTCAGCCTTCTAATTCTCCGTGGTCATCACCTATTTGGATAGTGCCAAAAAAATTAGATGCTTCTGGTCAACAAAAGTGGCGAGTAGTAATAGATTATCGAAAACTAAACGACGTAACCATAGGTGACACTTATCCAATCCCTCAGATGAGTGAAATATTAGATCAGCTTGGGAACAGTAAGTATTTTTCTACTCTGGATTTAGCTTCAGGTTTCCATCAAATTCCTCTTGACCCAGCTGACGCAGCCAAAACAGCTTTTAATATTCCCCAAGGTCATTATGAATTTACTCGTATGCCGTTTGGGCTCAAGAATGCCCCAGCCACATTCCAACGTTTAATGAATACTGCTCTTACCGGACTTCAAGGTATCAGATGTTTCGTTTACTTAGACGACATTGTTATTTATTCCCACAATTTACAAACCCAAATAGAAAATTTAAAATTAGTTTTCCAAAAATTACGGGAATTCAATCTTAAGCTACAACCAGACAAGTGTGAGTTCTTAAGAAGAGAGGTAGGATATTTAGGACACGTAATTACTGAGGAAGGAGTAAAACCTAACCCGGATAAGATAAAAGCAGTAACTCAGTTCTCGACACCATCCTCACCTAAAGATATTAAATCATTTTTAGGTCTCGTCTCATATTATCGGCGTTTTATTCCAGATTTTTCTAAAATCGCCAAACCCTTAACTTCTCTGCTTCGTAAAGACACTGTATTTAAGTGGGAGAATCAACAACAACTCGCTTTTGATACCTTAAAACGTAAATTAACTACAGCTCCAATACTCTGCTATCCAGACTTTACAAAACCTTTTATTCTGACATGCGACGCGTCAAATTATTCCATTGCTGCAGTTCTATCTCAAGGTTTAATCGGTAAAGATAAACCTATTGCTTTTGCTTCGCGCACTTTAAATAAAAGTGAAAGTAATTACAGTACAACGGAAAAGGAGTTATTAGCTATTATTTTTGGTTGTAAAACATTTCGTCCATATTTATACGGCAGAAAATTCCAAATCGTTACCGATCATAGACCTCTAAAGTGGTTATTTAATCATAAAGATCCAAGTAGTAAGCTTCAAAGATGGCGATTAAAACTTGAAGAGTTTGAGTATGAAATTATATATCGTAAAGGAAAACTAAACTCTGTTGCAGACGCGCTCTCTCGTTACCCTGTCAATCCAATATTTCCTGAAAAACCTAGTACTGACGATCATTCTAATTCTCTTGACTCAATCACTGATTTCGGGAACATAAATTTAAGTCCACAAAGTAATGATCTTAATCTTGATTTTAATGATCTTGAAATCCCATCCTTACAACCCTCTCCTGAGATTGATCCATTATTAATTCCTCCAATTGAAAATACTTCTATTCAAGGTGGTACTCCTCTATTGGCTGAACAACCTTCAGTCTCTAATCCTGCTATTTTCAATCCTTCTATTGAAATTATTGATCTTCCAAATCCAGAAAATCAAAGCAAACCTGATGACATTAATCTTGAATCTTTAATTCCTACTATTTCTACAGAACATGTAAATCCTTTTGTATCTAATAATGATAATGAAATAATACAAAATCCTTCTTCTATATTAAATAGCTCTGGAAATAATATTTCCACTGATACTGTAAAACATAATGTCGAATATTCAAAATTCCTTAAGGAAATTGCTTCTAAATCTATACAATATGATACTAAAATTATTGAAAGAAATGAATCTCTTCTAAAAACTAGCTGTAAAATTGTTTTAATTCCAAGTTCTATAGATTTAGATGAATCTAACGCTTATATTCAAGAAGTAATCAATAATATAGAAAATTCTAATGAAATTATGTATTGCGAAAAACAACTACACTCTTTTAATAAAGTGTTGTTAAACAATAAGGATATTTATTTAATTTATACGAAAGTTCATCATTTCGATGAATGCACATACCCGGAAATCTTCCATACTCTAAAAATTATAAAATCTTATTTATTACAGAACTATACTAATATAACTGAAATTGCTATTTCAGATTTCAAAAACCCATTTGAAAATAATTCATTTATCAAAATATATAATATCCTCACTTATTTATTTCACAATACTAATATTACCATAAACATATACCATGATAATATAATATATCCCGCTGTTAGTGAAATAAAGAAAATTCTACGAGAAAATCATGACTTACCAATTGCTGGACATTTAGGTTCGGTTAGGATGCTTAAACGCATTCAGGAGAAGTATTATTGGAAGGGTATGAGACATGATGTGGAAAATTATGTTAAAACTTGTTCTCTCTGTCAAGAAAATAAAGCTCTGCGGAAAACTAATAGAGCGCCAATGCAAATAACTACGACATCCAATGCCCCTTTTCAAAGGGTAGCTTTAGACATTGTGGGTCCCTTACCAGAATCGGGCACTGCTAAATTAAAATACATAATGACACTTCAAGACGACCTTACAAAATTTTGTGCTGCTTACCCACTACGTGGTGTTTCAGCAGAAGAGACAAGCGATTGTCTTTTGCATTTCATTTCTATGTTCGGTATTCCAAAAATGATTTTAACTGATCAAGGTACTAACTTTACTGCAGAACTTTTTAAAAATACATGTGATTTTTTAAAAATTAAACAACTTTGGTCGACACCGTATCATCCGCAAACTCAAGGTGCTCTGGAAAGGTCTCATTCCACCCTTAAAGAGTACCTAAAATCTTATGTTAATGAAAATCAAGACAACTGGCCTCGTTATGTATTCACTGCAATGTTAGCCTACAATACCGCAGTACATTGCACAACACATTATACTCCTTATGAGTTGGTTTTTGGCCATAAAGCTTTTATACCTGATTCAATTTACGATGAAGTACCGTATGTCACTTATCCTGATTATGTAAAAATGTTACAACATAGACTTAAGTTCTCGCGTCAAAAAGCTCTCGAATATATATGTAAGTCCAAGGAGACTTCAAAAACATATTATGATCAACGATCCAGGAAGGTTCAATACAAAGTTGGTCAATACGTGTACTTAAAAAATCATTTAAGGCTTCGGAAAGCCCTATCTCCTATATGGAAGGGTCCTTTTAAGATCGTAAAGATTCACGGAAACAACACCTTGTCATTACTAATTAATAGGAGACATATAAAACATCATTATGATGAGGTTAAGCCGGCAAGCGATGTCGATAACCATGCGAGTTCCTAAAATCTTAACTGAACTAGTATTATATTAAGTTATCAGTAATTGGCTATTATTTTTAGTTTTTATTACTATTGTTTTATTTCTTTGCAGTCACGCATTGTCCAGTCATTACATGGTGATAGCAACTTCAAGTTTCATTCAACCAATTTCATCGAGTTCAGGCATATATTTTGACTATTTGGGAACATTAAAAATTATTAATGGTCATCTCAATGTCGTAATACCGATGAATATTGCAAACATTGGATTACATATTGATAACATTAATTCTGTTCTGGGAACAGTTAGATATCTTTGCAAATCCTCAGAAATAATTAATACGGAATGTCATAACATGTTAGAGCCCTTAACTACTCGATATCGAGAAATAAGTCAGCAATATTCTTCTATTTCCCATTTACTTGAAACTAGAACAAAACGTGGTGCATGGATTGGGGGTGTAGGAACTGTATTTAAACATATTTTTGGCACTTTAGACGAAGACGATGCTATTAAATACGATAATGCTATAACTGTTGTGCAAAATAATAATAAAGAACTAGCTTCATTAATTAAACAAAATATTCTAGTTACATCATCAGTAATCTCGTCTTATAATCATTCTTTACATAAACTAAAGATTAATGAAGATAGTTTAAATGAAGCTGTTGACAAGCTCTCTGTATCTATGAAAAACGTTACCGTTATTTCAAATAAATTAATTCAAATTTCGGAAATAAATTCTATATTAAATAATTTAGAATCTTCAATTCTTGCTTTATCCTTTCAATTAGAGGATCTTATTAATGCTTGTCTGTTTTGTAGTATGAATGTACTTCATCCTTCCATCATAACTCCAAGTCAGTTATTTCAAGAGCTTGCCGACAACCATAGATATTTACCAAATGGTCTTGAATTAGGTGTAAGTTTAGATTTAAGTTCAATGCATTCTATTATGAATATATCTAAGTTAATTTGTTATTATTTAAATTATAAGGTAGTATTTGTGTTACAAATACCTTTAGTTACTTCTCAGGAATTTTATTTGTACCATAATATTCCATTGCCCGTACCTCATAACGTTAGTAAGCCAGACTCATTCACTTTGGTAATACCAGGCAGTAAATATACAGCTATAACCAAGGACAAGATCCAGTACACTAATATTGACTCTCTCGAAGTGTGTAAAAGTGTAAACTCCCAGAACTATATATGCTACGTCATGAACGTTTTGTCGGTAAACGCAAATCCATCTTGTGAAAGTGAACTACTATCAAAAGTGATAAAAAATCTACCAGTGCAGTGTAAAACGGAATTTCTTAAAGGTGATTTAGATATTTGGAAAAATTTAATGAATAATAAGTGGATTTTCGTACAATCTCATTCTGTTAAATTATCTATAGATTGTATTAACTCTGAGTTAGTGGAAGAAAATATTCATGGTATTGGTGTACTTACTTTGCCCAAATATTGTGTAGCCTATTGTAAAAATACAAAATTGTATGCTAATAATAATTTTGTAAACATTACTGCACCTTTATCAAGTTTTTCTAATTTTAATTTAATAAATGATCCTTGTTGCAATGTAAACACATTTAAAGAAAGTATAAGTAATGTGCCACATATTACTTTACAGGATTTAGATACAAAAAATATCGATGTTAACTACAATGAAATCATTAAATCTTTTGAAAAGAACCTTGATAAAATAATAAATGAACCACATATAATAAAATATGGAGCTCATTACTCTGTTTTAACTATTTTAATTATAATTACTATTATTTGTTATATTATATTAAGATTATATTCTAAGTTGTACAAATCTAACAGCAGCCTTTCTCATTCAAACTCTTTCAAATCCCCAGAGTCAACCTCTTCCAAGTCGCCTACAGTTCTTTTAGAAGTAAATGAAGCTGAAAGACAGACTGACAAAACTTCTGAAATAGTTTCACCTGCTAAACTTAGAATCAATGTTTAAAATCTAAAAATATCATAATAATTTAAATTTAAATCTTTTATTGTACATAAACTTCTAAAAGTAGAAGTTTATTTCTTTAAAGGGGGAGGTGTTATACCCGGACCCTGCAAGTATATTTGCGGATCCCTATACTGACGCTGCCGCGTCAGCAATATTGCCGAATGCTTCAATATTATAATTACTTATTACTTTTAGTCTCCATCCCATTGTCTTAGAGAAAGGTTGCCTAAGATTTATAATTTCTATTTCAAGTGTTTATATACTATTTCTATAAAATACTATTTCTCTACTATTTCATTTTAATAAATAAAGTGTAATTAAAATAAATCTTTTTTTTAAAAACACGAAACAAATTCGCGTTATAACAGCCCGCTTGAAGTATACGAATGCTTATTAAATATATTTATGAAATTCAGTTTTTAATAGGATTGGTAAGAAAGTATAAGCCTAAATGATCAATAATCCGAAAAAGAATAATAAGTAGAGAAAATTCTTATTATTAAAACAATATCTAACTAATTTAAATGAACAAAAATAATAAGTAAACGTAACCAAAGTAATATATTAATAAAAAAAAAACTAAACAAAACCAGCTACATTATCAGTATTATCAAAGTAAAAAAATTTTTTTAAATTAAATGTATTGTGCTATGTTTTTGCAAGTACAGGTGGTTATTTACATAATACTCAAACACAATAAAAAATAATTATACATTTTTTGTCTGTCTGTCTACCTTCCTATTTCCCTAAGCTAATGTCCAGGACAACTGAACTGATTTTTATTGGACTTTCAGTGATCGATTTAACTGATTTACCCGGGAAAAATCTTTATACACGTTTTCTTTGCGTGCGTACATAGATAGGTACTATATGAAATAACTAAACTCCTTTCTACATTAAATTCGATAATTTTTGCGAGCAAAATCAAATAAAATCTTAAAAAATTAAAACTACGATTTATTCAGTGTATAACAGCGGTGTATCTATACTGTAACCTAACCTAACTGAAATAACGAATCATTCTTTCCTTCATGCTTAAATAATATTATGCCGATGCCGCGCAGGGCCGAAACTTACACCACACCAAGAAATTAATGAAAATCTAACTAATCTACTACTCGAATAAATGAAGCACCAATGAAAAAATATAAATTAATAATAAACAGAAAATAACCACATAATAATTAACAGTAGATCGAAAATGTATAAAAATTTACAAAATCGTTAACGTCGTCTGCTCGTTCAGATAACTCATTTTGAATCAGTGATATCTCCTTTAGTATTTATTAGAAAGATGTATAGTAAAATATAATTTTAATATAGGTGAAATGCTAAAGGCGAATATTATATTTATTTTGATAAGGATTGAATACGAAATTATAAAAAATATATTAACAATAATCAAAACAAAATGAATAATAATATATTAAAATAGTTACTGTGGCTCAACGTATATACATCATCGTGGACTTTTTAATAGATTTTTTAAAACATAATATTTTTTTAAAATATAGTTTTATATGTCTCATAAAGTTTAGTCAGCGTACGCCATGTAAGCGTCATTTTGGGTGACGTCTTAAAACGACATAATTCCTGGTTGCCTAGCAACGGTTGCTTATTGACAGTTGTTGTTAATATGGCAGAATATATTACATGTCAAATTGAAATGTATTTTAATATCTTAGTATATATTGAAAATATTTCAAATATGAGAAAAAAAAGTAACCTATGTTCATCGGAAGACTCTCAAGTATCTCTATATGAGTATTTTATCACAATTGAATTAGCGGTTTGGCCCTGATTGCGTAAAAGACAGATAGACAGATAGAGTTACTTTCGAATTTATAATATAGGTATGGAAGGTATGGATTATAGAATATTGCTGTATTGTTATAGAAATCGAATATGTATGCAAATATAAGTGTCTTAATATTATGTTTCCTCTGGCTACCCTGCTAACATTAGGTTCCCTCTGCCTGCCTACACAGCCCCCACAAACGCAACAGTCAACCAACCTGAGCATAGCATTGCTACATCTAAGTGCCAGTTCCAGTCCGTCGAGCCAGCAGTGCCCGGCCGCCTGCGACGGCGCGCGGAATATGAGGTGCGCCGTGGGGAGTGGCTGGACTACGGCACCTGTGAGGAGAGTGAATTTATTGAGCAACATAATATTCTTTTTTTTTTCAGCTTCACGCTGTATCCCGCATGTAGCCCGAAAGGGTAAGTGTTAAGACAGTTCGCTCCCCACTTTCCGCCGAAATCTAAAGGCATTGAATGTTAAGTGGAATCTAGTGTTAAGACACTTCGTTCCCTTTTTGCCGGGTTCTGGAGGCATTACGTGTTGAGTAGCAGACCTCAACGCCGCGCCTTGCCTCAACACCAGAGTGAATAAATGGATATATTAAATATTTAATTTCCTCAAGTGGGAATCGAACCTACAATCTGTGGCGTTTACAGTCACATGCTTGTGCCCCTGCGCGACGGATGGGTTCATAATTGTTCCTATAGTTTATTGTGGAACTTGAATTTCTGGATTTTTTTAAGAAACACTTGATGGCGCCACAAGTATGGTTTAGTTATAAAAATTATATTTACAGTCGTGGCGCAGCGGCAGTGTGACTGTAAAACCGACTGGGTTCGATCCCCACTCGAGGAGATAAAATACTTACTTAAAATTTATATTTCCATTTTTTCGCTCTGGTGTCGAGGCGAAGCGCGTCGTTGAGGTCTGCTACTCAACACGAGAACCCGGCTTGAGAACCCGGCAAAAAGGGAACGACGTGTCTTAACACTAGGTTCCCTCTGCCTACCCTACTGTGTGCGGGATACAGCGTGAAGCTGATTTATTTTTATTTTGATTTTATTATATTTATAATACATTGTACAATAAAAAATAATAAATAGATGTGATTCTTCTTGAGATGTAATTCTGTGTGACATCTATACATAAATATATATTATGTACATATATGTACATTACATACAAACATAATATTTATATGACAAAGAAATATTCGAATTAAAACATTAAAAATACCTAAACATAAAAAAAAACCGTTCAATCTCCAAACAACAAGAAAAAGAACGATCAATAAATATATAACCTTACATATACATATAAAAGGAGATTAAGATATGTATAAAAACTCGTTTAGGCAACTTTTGGCGGTTTAGTTAGTTAATTCTTAACAATTTTAAATGTTAGAAAATAATACAATAATAATAGTAATATGGAGAAAAAAAGATCTGTATAGTTATCAGTTTTTTAAATAAAAACAATAACATTCTTCTAAACCTACTAATTCCTACTATTCTTACTAATATTTATAAATGTGAAAGTTTTTTGAGGATAGATGTTTGTTCCACATTCGAGCAAAAACTACCAAACAGATTTAGATGAAACTTTACTTATATCCAATTATAATAATATATACAATTTTCTATTAATTTTGATTATTTTGGAAAAAAAAAACACATTGTATAATTTAGTTATAATATCAAATTAAGCTTAAGCGGGCGAAGCCGCGATCATGTCATTAGTATAAAATAAATGGATTCAAACCTATAGTCTCATTATGGGGTCCTCGTGGTGCCCAAATACTTTGTTCCAGCGGGTGATATAATTTGAAGCAAAACCCGTCCTTTTTGCTCGGTCTCTCTATAACTTGACAGGATGTTAGTAAAACTGTGCCCACCCAGTGGGATCGCTGTAAAATAAATGCAAGTATATATATAAATATTAAAAAAGCACTTCAAGGAACAAAAAGAATCTAATATAAAGGCACTCCATTTTGCAAGCATCAATTAATTTTAGATGTATTGCATATTAGGTGTTTATATATTTTAGCTTCACGCTATATCTCGCACTTAGCAGGATAGGCAGATGAAATCTGGGAACCTAGTATTAAGACACTTCGTTCCCATTCAGACATTTCTGTTCCTGACCTTCCGCCAAATTCGTGAGTCATCCGAGTTGAGTGGTGACGCACTATTCTTAATGTGTGACATTTTAAAAATATATTTAAATAACAAAAAAGCCTTTCATACTCACTTTAGCTTTAGGACTCTTATAAAGAAGCAACAAGCCCGGCTTCAAAACACACCATAACTTGGTCCATGATTTCAACGAGCCCCGAACCTGTAGTAATATATAAAATACTTATATTATAACTGAGGAGTGTGTATGGTCGAACGTGCGAAACTCAGGAAGTACTATTCACAATTGAAAAAATCTTATAGTGTTTGGATAGTTTAACTATCTAGGAAGGTATTAGACTATATTGCATGTCGTTAATTGTGTTATCTAATGGTTCACTGAAATATGGCAACATGGCAGCTGTTCTTTTATACATTTAAAAATAAATATTACTTCTCTAGATTACATATATAAATAAAATAAGCATTTTAAACCAAAATTATAAATAAAAAATAACATAATTGAATATTTTTACACAAGTTAAATGATGAAACTATTGGCTGGTTGCTACTGGATGGCTTATGATGTCAATATCAATAAAAAAAACTACGTCATATTTTGCTATACTGTCATAAACATCTTAATTATAAATAATGATGTAATAAACCATCTCTTCTTGTTTCTACGAACTAGGAAAAGATAATTTTTTTTTCGAATGACTTTCCTTTCAAATTTTATTTCAGTTAAAACGAAAAAAAAAAGAGAGAAACAAAAGACCTCACCTTAAGCCAATCAGCCAATACAACTACAGAAGGATCCTCTATCGAATGCAACAGAGCTGATGCCGCCCTCTTCTTTTCCTTCCTATAATTCTGTCTCTGCGCTTTGTAACTCTCTTTGCGGGATAGAGCCGTACTAGCTGTCCTCGATACACCCCCCACCGCTGTTTCTGATGACTTTGGAGATAAAAAAACATAAGCGTAAAACAAGACGCGTTTAGCTCCGCTACTTAATGGACAATGTCCCAAATTTTGATTGTACGCGGAGACTGAAGTGTTTCAACACTAAACTCGCTCTGTCTACTTTGTATAACATAATTACTGTATACATCAATTCCCTCTATACCAAAACAGGAAAATTTTATCTAACAATTTCATAAAAGTTATCAGTTATCAATTTTCCGCTAATCTTATGAATAAAAATATTTTTTAAGTTATAAACTGAAAATATTTAAAATTAAAATATTACTCAACAAATATTAAATTATAAATAATATAAAAAAATAAATATTATAAAAAAATAATAACGTCAATTTCGATTAAAAGAAAATTTAAATAATAGTTAAAATTATAATAATTAAAATAATTTGAAAAAAAGTATAAATAAAATCTTTCCTTAAAAAAAATATTTAATTTTTTTACCTTATCAGATGAAGTCCCGTCAGGGGGATGCACCCGATCCCCCGATGCCGGTGTGGAGAGAGGAGCACCTGGTGACCTCGGGGGTGGAGTTAGCGTAGGTTCTCCTGCAAAGAACATCAATATTCAGAGTGATTGGTAGAACAATAGATGATTCCAACATTTTTAATCCTACACAACATGGTCCGAAAATTTAACGTTTTTATCCTATTGGTAATTAAAAAAAAATGTCTTAACACCATATAAGCACAATAAAATGCCGAATATAAAAATATTTTCCGTGTTTAAAACTGAATATTGATATTTATGTATTCGCTGATATATTATTCATCATTTAATTATTTAGCATGAAGCCACCTGAATATTGGAGTATTTTTGTTTATTGGTTTACCAACTTTGAAAACGTTGGAATTTTGTTAAAATCAAATCATAAAATCACAACAATTGAGATTAAATTGTTGAAACCTCATATAGATCACGGGTTCGTTCAGACAACTCAAACCAAATTCTGGGCAAAAAGACACCCAAGTCAAAATTATAAAAGATATGCTCCTTTATGAAGCGAGATAAGTTTCGAGGACGATGGATATTAGAAATTTAAAAAAAAGTTATAAAAAGCACTGATGGCCGCCTGATTCAAGGTCCAAACTGGCATGATTGGACATATTCCTATTGTGTTCCATATATTCTTTTCTATAGTATAGTAGTCTCTTATATTCTCTACAACAGTATGAAATAGTATAAACGTCGACGTCAGAAGCAAGTTCGATATTCGACGCGTCCTCACATCGCCTCCGTGGCGCAATTGGCTAGCGCGTTCGGCTGTTAACCGAAAGGTTGGTGGTTCGAGCCCACCCGGGGGCGGAAACAAATTTTTGCTTGGTTTTTTTTAATATAAATTATTTTTTTATTCTTCTAAGTAATCATTATATTAAATTGTTTTTATTTTTGTTTTTTTTTTTTTATATTTACGATAAACGTATATAGGAATAATCAAGTATTTTTTTTACGTTTGACGTTTATCTTGTATATATCAATAAACATATCAATTTACATTCTCTCTTTTTTTTTAAATCTCCTTTAAATTTAATTCAAGCTTACCCTCTCTTATTAAAACATAATAAGTCAGAGAAACATGAACCGAGTGGTAGAACACTTCGTTTTTATTAAAACTCTTGCGTTCTCCACCACCGTCGAATTCTCGAGGCATTGCTTATTAAGTGGCGGAAATGAACGCCGCTCTTTGTCTTATTACCAGAGCGATATGAAAACATTTTAAAGATATGAAAATATAAATTATTTCATTTCTCCGGGTGGGAATCAAACTCACAACCGTCGCCGTTACTTTATGTCATGAAGGCAGTACAGAGGTATTTACATACGTACGTCCTACTACTATTATAAATCTGCAAGTTTGTGAGGAAGGATATTTGTTTCACTTCCACGCAAAAGATACTGAACAGATTAAGATAAAACTCTAAAGTAATGTAGCTTATACAATAGAATAACATATAGACTACAATTTATGTAAATATTTCAATTGGTTGAAATATAACAGTAACTTCAAACGGGCAACTCCACGGGGATCACATATAAAATCATATTATAGGAAAAACAGTCTGTTGTTATAACTTATATGACAATAGGGGGAAGTAGGGGTAATTTTTCACACGTTTCACAAAAATGTATACAATTAAAAAAAAGAGTTATTACCACACTCAGGAAAGAAAACTAATTATTAAGAAAAGATTTAAAAATTTGACCGTAGTGGGATTCCAACCTGCGCGTCCGTTCACTTGGGCGGTTTTCAAAGAGGCACGGGTTCAAATCCCGCTACGTTAAAAAATTTGTGCGTTATAAGTATATTTAATCTTTTTATAACTAAATTAAATTAAATTACATAATTACATACCGTATGTAGGCGGTGTGGATGGTGCAGTGCCTGAGAGGACAACACTCAGCGGTTGATGTTGCTTCTGTAAATTACAGTTTTTTTCAGTTTAACATTGTATTCCGCATATATCAGGGAAAACAGAGGGAACCTAGTGTTAGGACACTCCGTTCCCTACTTTCCGTCGAAATATCGAGGCATTACCTTAAATGGGGGAACTCTACGCCGCGTTTAGCCTTCTTACCAGAGCTAAGAAATGAAATATAAAATAATTGATTTCCCCGAGGTGGAATCGAACTCACAACCTTCGCGTTAGCAGTTTTACGCTTGTACCTCTATGCCACGACGGCTTACACAATTATTATTATTATTACTTAAATATGAGTCACTATTTTCTCTCCGTTTTCTTCATATAAAATGAAAAAAAGTACACACATAGGATAGCCAGAAGGAACCTAGTATTTAAGACACTTCGATCCCCTCACACCGCCTCATTTTTGATCCGCTGTCCCACTGCGCCACGACGGCTTTCAATCTAAGCTAAGCCAAGCTTATTTCTTTCAAACGACATTATTCGGGTCGTCCAGGTAATTTCGGTTATAAATCTGACCTTTAACAATTTGAATAGTCACAAAAATTACACCAAAAGGTCAAATGTCGCATTATAATATAATATATTTTCGACATTAAGAAGTAATATCCGACTCATAACATATTTAACGATTTTCGTACATTAAGCAGTCTTACTAATGGTTGTGGATTCGATTTTCACGTTATTGTGAATACAATATGGTATGACAACACAAAATCTAGTCCTGCTTATAAATAGACTGCGAAAACAAAAAATATTTTATAGGTTTTATTAATGACTGGGACCGTCACCTTTCAAATACTCCCTTAGAAGAATAAATCATAAGTAAAATAAAGACTTAATTTGACTGAGACTTTTTTATACACTATTGTTAATTTGTTGCCTTTTCAATTTGAACAAGTTCATAGACTACACTATTCAGCGGAATGGCATCATTAAAACTGCTGGAACTCTTTCGTGAAGAACTAAGAAACTATATTCATAAGAGTCCACATAAGCAAGAATTTCTAAGAAGCAGAGGCCATACCCATAAAATAGATACATTGGTTGCAGCCAACGTGGCGTAGTGGCACAAATCTGTGGCTGTAAACGAGGAGGTTGTGGGTTTATAAGGCTATAAAAATATGATAGAGAAAGTAAAGAATGAGAAAAATCAACTATAGTTAATATAATGTGATAACATGTAAAGGTAATTTCATTGTTTATTACGCGTAGTTTATCTCTTATCAACGTTTACACCCTATCGTTAATAGTATATTACTTAGTTTATTACTGTAGCTTATGTATATAAGAGGTAAATAAATAAAAATCAACTTAACGCTGTATTCCGCACACAGCAGGGTAGGCAGAGGGAACCTAGAATTAGGAAATTCCGTTTCTCATTTTCAGCCGAATTCTGAAGGCATTTCACGAGAGTAAGTCTATGAAAATAATTTATCCCTAAGAATAGAATTCTAATCAACGACTATCACAGAACACAAATTCAAGTAAGTTAGTTGTCTGAAGTTAGCAGACGTCTGCAAAGATTTAGTTTTAGGATTTCTCCTGAAAAGCAGCAGCCACGGCTCGTCAACCTTACTGTATGTTTTATATTAACGATAAAGCAACTCTACTCTCCACTAAATAGTATATAGTAGTTATTCTCTAACTAACGGAGAATAATTTATAAACATATTAAAAAAATCATCATGCAGGAAGCCATTGCGGCAGCTTGATTGCATCATATGCAATCAAGCTGCCGCAATGACATCATATATTACTAAATAAATAAATAGAAAAAAGTATATATTAAATATCGATTACCTTTAAATAGTTAGGCGTGGACGTGTGAAAGTGGTAGTCCGGTGCTCTCAGCGCGGGGGAGGATGGGGTAGCGGTGGGAGTGGACGCCTCTATAGCAGGAGATGAACTCATATTGTATTGTGTTTACGTCATTTTACAGACGGACAAACATACAGGGACAGACCGACGAGAGCGACATACGGGAAAACTCTTAAAAATTATTGCTTTGTGATTATTTAATAATTACGTGTGCTGTATAAATATAAAATTTACTTAGATTAAAGCGACAGTATATACAATTGTTTTAATTTTTTTTTTTGGTAAATAATATATTTTTTATTTATCACTGTTAAGACACTGGTTGAACAATGGAATGGTAGAGGAATATGGGGCTTAATTTATAATAGGTAGTTCTATATACAAATGGCAGTGTTAACGACAAATGTGGAATGTGAGGATAGGAATTGGAGGAAAATTTATTGGTGACACCTGAAACATACAAAAAGATAAATTAATATAACAATATTTTGAATAAATTTACCAGCACTTTTGAAGCTACCACCGCCTCAGAATTCCGCTAAAATGAGCCAACAAAAAGATCAACGGTCGGTTGCTATTTTAAAATATAATTTACAATAAATATATAAAGATCGGCTAAGCTTACCTAATAATATATAAAACGTAGATTTTTTATTAATATTGAACATAGTATAACATACAATTAAAACTATTTTTAATAAATATAGTAAATTTCAAAGTGTAGTAAATTTCATAATGAACATACTTTCATTCTCATAAATCCTTATCAGAGTTATCGCAGTAGCTCATCTTATCTACAGGTGAATTTTTGAATGTAGATATAAAAAATTAAATGTTTACAACATGTCTGACCGGTCTGTTAATTAACTTACTTAGTTCTATTGATAAGTAGTAGGTTCGATAACAATCCGATTTCAGCATTATATTTAGTATAGAATATCCAATCACTTAGCGCTTCGCTCGGAGAATCAGTTTAGATTTGTTGAAAGTTATTAACAAGATACAATATTATTTCATTTCATCGCAATAATAACTCAACACTAAAATATGAATTAAAATATTGGCAAAATAAGAAATATTAAATTATTTTTTATCAACACGTTAAAAAAATAATTTTGTTTTAACAGCAAACGAAAGTTTTAAAATATTATAAATATATATGTATAGATTTACTGTTAAAGGCTTCCGGAAATTAAATTACTAATTAGACAACTATCCCAACAGCAATATTAGCATAAGTAGATGTTTTTAGTTTCAAGCTGAAACCTGTACGTGGCAGAGACAACTGGGGAACCTAGTGTGAAGACATTCCTTTCCCATCAAGACACCGTTCCCTACATTCCTCCGTATTCTCGAGGCATTACGTATTTAGTGGCGGAGCTCAACACTACGCTTTGCCCGAGCAAGGAAATGAAAATATTGCGCCACGACAGCTTTAGAGTAGTAGTAGAAAATATTAATTTGTATTCAAATTCACAAACCGAAAAACTGAAATAGAAGAAAAGTATAAAAAAAATAAAGTACTGAAGCTCGAAATCGCGATCGGACCTTTCCCTAAAGGTATGAGTTCGAATCTTACTAAGTTTAGATTTCACATGCGTTAAATAAATATTTTTAGTAATTTATTTATTCCTCTCTGGTTACCCACCTAATTAAAAAAAACAACAAAATTTCGAATGATCAATGCTTATACCTTTTTGTACAGCACGTTGAGGCGCAAACTGTGTAACTAAGCTATACAGCTCGTATTCCACGACGTTATTTGATATGTTAAAAGTTTTATTCTTAGTATTTGTGTATGAAGACTTTTACAAAGCTTAGCTTTCCAAGCATTGATCATTTTGTAAAATGATCGATCATGATGATAAATAGATAGAATTTATTAAATAAAACCTTCTGAATGTGTTATTAAAGTCGTCACTGGTTCAAATTCGTACGTTTTAAAGTTAAGTTGCATATTGAGTGAAGCATAAAGGAAACTAATAATTACTTTTCCTCCTAAATAGGTTTTAAATGAAATATCATCGTGTTCAATCTGTATCCATATCAATTGCCCAGCAAGGGACTAAAAACTATATCAATATCACTCCTCCGTGTGTGACTAATGTTTAAGAATATGACAAGTAACTTAATTTTTTACCTTCATGCTGTATGCTGCATAAAAAGAATCTAGCATTAAGACACTCCGTTTCCCATATATCTCTCATTGACTTAATAGTGACACCGCTGTGTCAAAGACACTTGTTACCAGAATTTGTTCTCCCTCTAATAAACATTACACATTCTTGTTACCCTAATACAAAAGTAATTCATATCCCAAGTGGGATTGGAACCCACCAATTCGCGTTTTAAGTCAGATAGCATCACGTAAAATAATTCCTATGAATATTTTAAGTGATCGATCACAATGTACTTATATGTTTATTGGACGTGAGATAATTTTATCACCTTATCAACAGCTGCGGTCGCTTCTATCACTCTTGACAGCATAGCTGTCAATATATAAGCATAGTATGAAATTGATCAAAATAATGAAAAAGATTTCTTTTTCACGATTATTTTTGGCGACAACCATGCAAAAAAAATTAAAGTTACAAATTTAAATACAGCATGAAAAATAAAGACTGTTTTATTTTTACCACCATAATGTAGTCACTTTTTATTCATATTGAGATGAGTGGCGGAGCTTAACACTGCACATTGTCCATCTAAACTACAAAAACATCGACTAATAATATAAATATTCTACGAATGGAAAACAGTCATATAGTCCTATATACCTCAACATCCCCAAGATGATGTTGTTTTTAAAACTCTCCTATCTTTTACTTACAACTTCACCTGAGTGGTCGAATGGAAACAACTAAGAGTTGTGTATGACACATGACACACTCTATATGCCCGATGCAACTCTTACCGCCGGTTAACATTACGCTAAAATTATAAGCCCCTGTTAAACGTTTTATATATGTAATACAAGCTATAAGCTTTCGCAATAAACGGATCTATCATCATCCTGTCCAATACAAAAAATATTTTTAATTGGTTCAAGTAATTCCTGAGATTAGCGCATTAAATCAAACAAACGCTTCACAGCTTTTTAATATTATTTTAGATATTAATGTAAAAATCTTTTTTTCGCTTATATAAGAGAAGCAATGAAATTTTAAACTTATTACTTAATTATATTACACACGCATTATAAAGACTACTTTTAAGCATTTAACTTCTATTTTACTAAACTATAAAGTACTTTTCTATTTTCGCACTCGAAATATCTCTTTCTTTTTAACTTATTTTGAAACTATTATTACTTATTAAACTTACTTGAGGCCGTCGTGGCACAGGGGCACAAACATGACTGTAAGCGCGGCAGATTGTAGATTCCATTCCCACTCGGGAAAGTAAAATATTTAATGTTTTCATTTCATCGTTTGGGTAACAAAGCACAGCGTGCGGCATTGAGCTTGCCATTCAAAATGGAAGGCCTCCAGAATTCGGCGGAAAGTTGGGAACGAAAGTGTCTTAATGGAAACGCAGTGTCTTAGCATAAGCGTGAAGATAAAAAAATCTTATAACTTACGTGATGAGTGTAGGTTCAATCCCAATCGGGACAATGATGATATTTTTATAATCGCTGCTCCGGCAAAAGCATGGCAATAAAAAGTGGAAAACGAAGTGCCTTGACACTAGATTTCGTTCTGTCAATCCTGCTATATATCGTCTAATCTTAATATAAAATATATATCTCCATATAATACATTTCCATATAATATTATTATTGTAAACAAGAAAGATAACATTTGTCTCTTCATAAGATCATTGCGCTACATATATTATGATGTGAAGGCCATATTAGCGATATGTAGAATGTACATATGAATGTGGGTACTTTACTTAATTAGAGATTCAATCTCGGAAACGAAATCCTACGGAATGTTCGACTAAAATCTCTATATACTAAAATCTATATATTAAAGTTATTGAGAAACAAAAACTTTCGAAGATATTTAAATACAATAATAAAAACATCTTCACGCTATTTTTGTACATTGCAGGTTAGGCAAGAAGGACCTAGTGTTTAGACATTATTCCCCAATTGCCGTCAAATTTTTAAGACTACGTGGCGGAACTGAACACCGCGCTTTATCTGCAAGAGTAGGGAAATGAGATTAATAAGATATTTAAAGAATAACTCCATACTCTAACGTTAAGATTAAGCGGGCGAAGCCGTGTTTGGGCCGCTAGTATTCTACGTAGCCAGCGCTTCGCAATGGGACATGAAGGATCTGAATGTGAGCACGACGGTTGTGAGTTCGATCCGCTATCGTAAGAAAGCAGACTTCCATTATATCGCTCCGGTAATACAAAGAGCAGCGTTAACTTCCACCGCTCAACACCCAATGTAGATTGTGCGGCGCATGGGGAACGAAATATCTTAATACTAGGTTCCATCTAAGTACCCTACTATACGGGGGTTACAAATACAAAGAAACTTGAGACATATGAAGATGAGAAACAAACATAGTATTATAATAAACATCTTTTAACGCTACTTTACTATCTTATCTATATTTTTTTAGTCATGACCGAAATATTGACTTCGAGATAGACATGATGCAAAATTCAATACCTTACTATCTATATTTATACTACAATAATATTATAAAGCTGAAGAGTTTATTTGGTTGAACGGACTAATCTCAGAAAGTACTAGTACGAATTGACAAATTCTTTGCGTGTTAGATAATCTATTCGCCGAGGGCGGCTTTATATAACATCATTTTAATCGTGCCGATATAACCCACTCTGTATCTATATCAGAGCTACCGCACTACACTTAAAACCCGGTTTCTACCGGGCACGTTAAAGATTACGTTGAACTCATAAGAGAGCCGATAAACAGTCGAGCGGAAAGGACCGAGCGAGCAGAGAAGAGAGAGTTGAAATAAACTCGTTCAGTTCTGGGGAGTGGAGCTCTACTCCAGTTACAAAATACAAAACTATTTGTTGGTGGTGATGGAAATTTATTTTGTTTAATTGAAGTTCGTTCCACCTGAGCATTATTACCCACTCATTTTTCTTTCACGGTGGAAACCGGCCTCTAGAATGTATCGTCTCATACGCAACTCTCGTTTATTTCCATTTGACCAAGCAGACGAAGCCGCAGGTAAACACTAAATATTGAAATAAAAATAAAAATAATCTTGATTATTTTGAGGCCACTCGTGGCGCATATGGACAAGCATGCGACATGTTGATGGAGTTCGACTCCCACTTTGGGGAATGAATTAATTAAAACTTTCTTTATTCTCACTCTGAAAACAAGGCATAGCGCGCCATTTAATTCCGCCACCCAACACGCAATGTCTCGAAAATTTGTCGGTTCGTGGGGATGGGAGTGTCTTGGCACTAGGTTCCATCTGCCTACCCCCTGTATATATAGGTACCCAAAGCTAATATACTGTTTCAACATTGCATTAATTAGTATAGCACTTAAAAGTGTACAAATTGGGTCTAAACGATAAGTTTTTAGGTCAATATTTTTGTCTAACGCATTCAAGGACAGCTTGTTGCTACCTCCTTGATGTATATATTAAGGGCATATTTTTACTCAGAAATATTATTATATATTTATTTGCACTACTATTTAAATAAAGAAAAAAAAACAGAAGAAAACACATAATTGATGCGGAAAAGGCGGTCTGTATTATCGCTAATCACCGATTTTTATGTATATTTTTAAATAAAAAAAATAATAAATCTTAGTGCTCCCCTACACTCCCCAAGCCTACATGGCAAATTTAAATTTTCTTAGTCCCATAGTTTCTTCTGTGCGTCAGTCATTCAGTAAAACAGAGTTTTATATATAGGTAACTACAGGACCCTTCGACGCGTACAATACGCGTTGTCATAGCAACGTGTATGTCACTTTACACAAAAACTTTGGATTCGCCCGCATACCACCTATAATTCTTTTATTATGTTGTATTTTCTAATTAATTGATTATATAATTATATATTTAATCATGTTTAACTTCTTTTTATAATTCTGAGAAAGTAAGTTTCAATGTTCATATCAAATAAAAAACTGAAAAATCAACTTGCAAATTTCATAAAATTCTTGTCACAAAATTCCGTATTGTGATTTATTTATAAGAGATAGATAGATATACGGTGTCGCGGACTTACTAATAATATAGAATGTCTTTGTGGTACAAAAAACTTAAACCATAATGTTATATGGCCAATAGCACTCTTGGGGAATTTAGCATTCATACAAACAAATAAATTCGTAAAAATGAGTAGGTACAAAGTTTTGCTTTGCATATTAATAAATAGATAAAAAGTGATTTAATTTATTGTGCAGTACATGGGGTACGCAGTGTCTTAACACTACGTTTCCTCTGCCTACCCTAATATATGCAGGACACACTGTGAAGCTACTATAAATAAATATATTTATGATGATATTAAAGCATGTTTTAATACAAAGCGATAATATTTATCAACAGTGCTTCCTTTGAAGTTTACAGTTGCGCGATAAAAAAATCATGTTAGTAATTTTCTTTATAAACATGACTTCAATAAGATGACGTTATGTGACGATATAGGAGAATGAGCTTGGTTCATAATAAAATAGTCATAAGTTCAAATTCCTATTTAAATTAATATTTAATTACATTGAGGCCGGTCGTGGCGCAGCGGCACGAGGTGTGACTGCAAAACCGACTGGTTGTGGGTTCGATCCCCACTCGAGGAGATGAAATATTTATTTAAATTTATATTTCCATTTCTTCGCTCTGGTGTCGAGGTTAAGCACGGCGTTGAGTTCTGCCACTCAACACGCAATGCCTCCAGAATTCGGCAGAAAGTGGGGAACGGAGTGTCTTAACACTAGGTTCCCTCTGCCTACCCTGCTGTGTGCGGGATACAGCGTGAAGCTATAAAAAAAATAATAATTAATTACAATCTTGCATCACCTCAAGAGCTCAACGGAAAGTGGGGAAGGACACACTAGGTTTCCTTTACTTTACATTGGATTCCCAGGTCCCCTCTGTCTACCCTGCTATATGCGAAATACAGCGTAAAGCTAAAAGAAAATCTGGTATCAAGATACACAGATGATTTTCCTGCCTTAATTTAGCAAATTAGGGGTTAAATGACGAAACTTAACGCCGCGTTTTGTCTTACGAGTACCATAGCGAAAAATAAATTCCTTCGGATGAGAATCGAACCTACAACGATGATTACAGTTCTGTTCCACAGCGGCACGATAGCCTCAAATCTATAGCATAAATCTGAAGAGTTTATTTGTAACGCGCTAAACTCATAAACTTATGGTTTGCATTAAGAATTAAGGAGGATATATTTTGCATTGAGTTCCACCACATACATTACGCAATATCTCCAGAATTGAGTAGAAAGTGGAGAACGAAAGTGTCTTAACACTAGCTCCTTAGGTTCCCTTTGCCAACCCTACTGTGTTTGGAATACAGCGTGAAGCTAAAAAAATACAACACAATGGTGTCACAACTTCCCCAAAAATTTAGAATATGAAACTGAAAACAAAAACACAATAACTCATTTCAATTCCAAATCATAACAAAGTCGGAATATTCATTACAACTTCATTCAATGCAAATGGTTTGTAATTTAATCACTTCTTTATAAATCTACATATGTACATACATCTATACATATGATATAATAAAATTGTAACTGTTTGTTGTCTGTACATGGAAGATATACGAGAAAATCCATCGCTAGGGGAATTTTTGAATGTAATTGAAGCCAAAACAATTATTTTTATTTTTTTGTCTGTTTAACGGTTTGTTTGTTTGGCCATGCGTTTGTACACAGTAATCTCAGAAACGACTTAGCAGATTTAAATGCAATTTTTAGTATTTTGACAAGCTTCCCTTAACATTTAGTATTTGGTTTATTTAAATTGGACATGAATAAAAAGTATATCAATATAAAGTTATTTTGTTTGTTTTATTAAATTTGAGGAAACATTAGTTTTCAACGTCTTTAAAATGATTACATTATTAGAATACAATAATGCGCAATACAAGTTTTTTTTTTTTTTTTTATGGAAAAGGACAAGGCAAACGAGCGTTCGGGTCACCTGATGGTAAGTGATTACCGCCGCCCACGGCCCCGTGCAACACCAGAGGAGCTACAGGTGCGTTGCCGGCCTTTAAGGTGGAGATAGACGCGCTTTTTGAAGGTACCCATGTCATATCGACCTGGAAACACTGCCGCGGGTAGGCCATTCCACAGTTCCGTGGTGCGTGGAAGGAAGTTCCTACGAAACCGCACAGTAGTGGATTGCCACGTATCCAGGTGGTGTGGATGATATTTCAACTTATGGCGTACTGTGCGGTTAGAAAATTCGGCGGCAGGTAACAGGTCAAACAGTTCTTCAGAACACTCCCCATGATAAATGCGATAGAGAACGCACAGCGAGGAAACGTCTCTACGCAAAGCCAAAGTATCAAGCCTTTCACAGATTATTGGGTCCCCAATGATTCGAATGGCTCTACGTTGTATGCGATCAAATGGTTCAAGCTGATACTGGGGTGCACCAGCCCAGAGATGAGAACAGTACTCCATATGAGGCCGAACCTGGGCCCTATATAGGGCCAAACGGTGTTTTGGCGTGAAGTACCGTCTCGCTCTGTTGATGACCCCCAGCTTCTTTGAGGCCAACTTGGCCTTGCTTTCCAAATGATCGCGATACTGGCAGTCACTCGAAACATTGAGACCCAATATACTGATACTGGGCGCGGCTGTAAGGGGAATGTTCTGAAATACTGGTGATACAATAAATGGGATTTTTTTTGTGGTTCAGGGGGTTAAACTGAACTAGGTTCCTTTCACCCCATGAGGAGACATTGTTGAGGGATGCCTCAACGGAAGACACAAGTTTATTTCGGCACTGTTCGGCGTTTTCCCGAGAAAGACTTGCTCGGCCGGAGTAAACAGCGTCCACCGTGCTATCATCTGCATAGCAATGAATGCTAGAATCCTAACTAAATATGTAGTTCAATCAATTATTTCTTAATTTACATTTTATACCAAGATACACATAAAAGCAATTAATTCTATTTTCCACTTTACTTAATCTTGATTTACTTAATAAAAATGTTAATTCGGTTGGAACTATATATGACATACAGTCATACGTACTTTGATGATATAAACAAGTAATTATAATTATAAAACTAAATATACTAAATAATCAATTATAAATAAAAGTTAGCATTGAAATTTTCAATAAAGACATATTCAACAGTTCCAGAGTTACATCAAGATAATTATCAAATGAACTCTTCAGCTTTGTAATATTAATAAAGTTGCACGCACAAGTTTATAAATTGATAGTCATAAAGATAGATGTGTCAAAGGAGAAAATTTGTATAGAATCTATGAATGAGAATGGAATAATGGTATATATAGTCATCTTACTGTTTAAAAAAATTAAACAAAATAAATATACATATATAAATATACATATACTATACTATACTATATGCTGTTATTTATCTTTTTGTATAGGTCAGTTCAGTTCTTCATTATTCATAAAGGTTCAAAACACCTCAAGTGTTTTGAACCTTTATTCCATTCTCCTGTAAGCCTTTATTGTTAACATGTACTTTTATTCATAGGGGCTTTCATTATTATTATACACATATATATCAAGACCAGTCATAGGGCATGGGCACAAAGTTCGTGAGTTCAATCCCCATTCGAGGAAATGAGATATTTATTTACATTTATATTTCCATTTCTTTGATCTGGTGTTGAGACAAAGTGCAGCGTTGAGTTCTGCCACTCAAGACGCAAAGCCTCCAAAACTCAGCAGAAAGTGGGCACGGAGTGTGTTAACACTAGGTTCCCTCTGCCTACCCTGCTGTATGTGGGATACAGCGTGAAGCTGATAAGAAATAAATAAAACAAAAAAATAATAATGGATAAATTATAAGGATAAATTATACCCCTTAATTAATAAAATTTTACTCAAGCTAACTTGCAACCACAGATTTAAAATTAGTATATCCAATTTTTATATATATTCTTCTATATTCATATTTAATGTACTGGTGGTGTCATTTTCTTCAGTCAAATATTACTGAGTACTGATGAGAAAAGTCTGTAATTTAAAAATTTCAAAAATCTTTCATAAATATATGTGAATATACATAACCTACGTATGTAGGACAACATACCAAAAATAACTATAAATCACTTCCTTTCCTCATTTTGTTTGTACATTTTGTATAGAATTGTACTAATGTATACATATTTTTTTTAAAAATTTCATCATAATGTATATTTACTAAACAATGTTAAAGCAATTTCACACATCCATAAAAAAAATGTTAATTAATTAATTAACAAATAGGTTATGCCCTTGTTTGTATATTATTTTTTTCATCTACCAAATAATAAACTTTTAAAAGAAAGAAAACTTATAATAAACAAAAAAAATCCCAATTTTCTTATTAGAATCTCTTTGCAAGGAAACCAAGAAACAACTGACCTACTAACACAAAGTTCAACTAATTTGATTAACACTATAACGTAAATATACCATACCATTAACCTTACTATTATATATTATTAAGCTTCATGCTGTATCTCGCATATCTATCAAGCAAGGTAGGAAACCTAGTGTTAAGACACTCCGTTCACCAAGTATCGCCCAATTTACGATATATTAGATCATGAGAGACGGAACTCAACGTCGCGATTTGTCTTGTAACCACAGTTGGGAAATGAAAACATTAAATATATTTAATATAATTGTTAATTAAACGCATTATATTACTAAAATACATACCGATGTTTTGCAAGTTATAGGTCATCAAATAAGTTGTTTTCGACACATTTTCGTGCCGCCGGCGTCTCGCATTGCTAAATACATTAAACAAAAAAGGTCAGCTTATGAAATTTCTCATAAATATTCGCACTGAACAAACAATAAAATGTTTTTTATCTTTTTGTATTATTGCGTACACTGAATCTAGATTTAGTTATTATTAAAATATAGGCACTGTGACGCGGTTATTATGTTTTTATTGTCCTTTCTAGGGCACTTGTCGGTATTATTAAATTGTTTAATAATTTTCAACAAGAAAATTATCTATTTGACGTGCGATGTGCGTGAACGCGTGACGTGTTGTGACGATATTGATATGGTGTATCGATATCGACTATCGATATGTTTATGTTTTTTAGTTATATTTAAATTTAATGTATGTATAATGGAGTCATATTCTTGTGTATAACTCAAAAGATGCTTAAAGAAAAATATGTTATTAATCAATCTGTCTTTTATTTATAGATATGTTATTTTACACACAGGCAAAAGGAACCTGATGTTAAAACTCTCCATATCTCACTTTTTCTTCAATTTTCATAAATGTATAGTGTGGTAAAACTCAACGCCGCCTTTCTTCCTAATACTTCATTATAACTATCAGATTTCTTGTACATAATATATTCTATGTTAAAACAATGTTATATTAGTTTTGAGCAAAAAAAAAACATTTGACAATATAAACATTCAAGTAAAATTATTTCCTTAGAAAAGATACTCTTAATTCAAAGCAATTGCATTTTTTTGGACAAGGTATTAAAATAAAAAAAATCATGTAATTATGAAAACATCAATGAATAATATTAGTTAAGAATTATCAAATAATAATCTTAATTTTATACTACTTAATTATAACACAATTAATAATTAACTTTCTTATTTCTAATAATGTAAATATTATAATCCTTTCATTAAACATGAATTGAAAACTATTTCATCGATTTATAAATTACTTACATCACTGAAATTAAATTCACAGATATTTTTATACCATAAACAAATGTGACAATAAAATATACAACAATCTATTGTTATATTTAATATATTTTATTAAATTTCTATAATATTCATATTTGGCTTATACTTTGTGGTCTGTACTATATATTTTTATATTTCTTACTTTAAAATTGATAATACTTAGCTGTACGATTGTATATCTACTATATATAATATATATTTACCAGAATATTTTTTTTTACTTTCAATTATATTAAATTTGGCTATAAAATTTTATATTTGTGTAATTTTAATCTTATGCTATATTATATTTGGCTGTAAGATTGAATCTGTGCTTGATGTTTGAAGGTTTATAATTTTGGCGCGAAAATAACAACTGAGATAGGTATTTAAATGTTAACGTATTTACTTACGATAATGTTATACAAACTGTAATATCGATATGATAAATGAAGATTATGGTAAGTGTTAAATTATATTATTGTTAACATATCTTTAAGAGATTTTTACAAATTGGTGCACAAAGACAATTACTACTTAGAATTATCATTTGGCAAAAGCGTGTGCTATTTGGTAATCATTATTTTTTGCTATCAAATAAAATAAAACTTATCATATGAAATTTCAATTTAATATTATATAAAACTTTAGTTATATATTATATATTTTCGATTTCAATTCCAGTTGATTTTATCCGACAAAAATATCGCTTAGCAATTGTAATAGCTGTTATAAAAACTAAGCCACAAAACAAAACGATGGAAGATTATATAAATGATTTAAAACGTACTTATATTGAAATAAATAATTGTAATATATCAGTTTGTGAGGAAGATTTTAATTTGAGTGATAATGAAAGTGACAACAGTGCTACAATATTAAAAGATTTTGCATTTGACAATGTAGAAGATGTCATACAAAATAAAGATGTTTACTCTCAAACAATTAATCATAATATTGAAAATTCTGTGAATAATGTAAGTGACTTAAAAAATAATGTCGGTCGTTATTTTATAAATATTTAATACTAGTCAGATTAACTTAAGTTTACCTTTTAAGATTTTTAGTATTGACTAATATCAGCTACAACAAATTTTACAAAATGTCCAAATAACTTTATAACATTGGTAACCACAATTTTTTATTAAATGTACATTTCAGTAGTTGATTACATAATTTTTACTGTAGTTATTCAGAAAAAAAAAATCATAATATGAAAAACATAATATGGTTTGTTTCGACGAAGTGTGCATTTTCCTTTGTTGTTGATTTTAATGTACAATTTTCATAGAATGTGAAGAAATCAGTGAATATTTTCAGTAATTCCTTTTTTTCTTTGTAATATTACTACGTAATTTTCCTAATATCCATCTCTGTCATTCTTTTTCATTACATTGAATAAAGCAAGTGATTGTTCCTTAGTTTAAGATATAATTATTTTAATTCATTTTAAAAAAGTAATGTTATTCCACAGATTCAAAATATAAATTCCCAATCAACATATTGCGAAACACTGAACAGTACAAATATAAATTTTGATGAAAATACTTATTTATCTTTAACACAAGATGCTATATTAGACAATACTATTATAAATATGAATAAGAATCCCACTAGTGATTTACGAGTTACAACTGAATTTTATAACGAACTAACAGATAAACATACACATATAAGTCAAAGTCAAGACAATTTTATAATATGTAATAAGCATTTATTATCAAAAGAAGGAAGTAAAAGTGGTGAAAGTTCTAATAAAATTCAAAATAAGCCCAATTTGTATATAGATAATAATAATAATATTTCAGAAAAACAAATCACCAGCTTTAATTTAAACAACGAAAATTTCAAAGCAATAGACAAAATAGATGTTATGGAAACTAATAATATGAACAGTAGTAATTTTTTGATTGGTCAAAACTTTTTAACTGAAGTATGTGCGGAAAGTTCCCAAAATATTGTGACCAACAATTTAAACAGCAATAATAACAGCACAGTAAATTCTGATTTATTTCCACTCGACTTATCTTCATCTAATACAAACAATAATAACCAAATTAAGAAATCAAAAACATCGACGCCATTCTCTCAAAACTTAGATGAATTGGGATATTTCACTGATTCCAGCCAATTTACTTTGAATTCTATACCAAATGTTACAACAAAAAAAGATATACATCCAAACTTAGATAACACTAACATAGAAAACAAAGAAATTAAAATAAATTATATATTAGACAGAAAAAATAAAGTATCTGATACTAATTTAGACATCAATAACAACGTAGAACAATCTAAGACATTGAATAATAATTTAGAAGTAAATAAAAATACAAAAATACAAGATTTTAATAGTATTGCAGATGTAACAGAATCTCAAATAGAAGTAGTTACGTTCAAAGTTTTAGAGGAATTGAATAAGGTAAAGAATTATTTGAGTAGAAGAGAAAGAGAGAGTGAGAGATGGAGAAATAGCCAATTAGACGCTTTCAGTCGAGGTAAGATACTTTTCATCGAGGTACTTAAAATTGTTTTTTTTTTTATATTGTTTATTATAGGTAAGTCATGGGCCATGGCACAGGGGCTAAAGCGTGCGAAGAGTAAGACAGGATGTGGGTTCGATTCCCACTGGAGGAAATGAAATAGTTCACATTTTAATTTCCTGCTCTGGTAACGAGACAAAACGCAGCGTTGAGTTCGGCCACTCGACGCGCAATGCCTCAATAATCTGACGGAAAATGGGAAACAAAAATTTCTTAATGGAGAACGGACTATCTTAACAGACACTCCGTTCTCCATTCCCATTAAGTAAGTTAACATGTTAACGGCTTAACATGTTTTCTCAGTCTACCCTAGTACGTATGTGATACAGGATGAAGGTTAGAAATATGTTTAATAATTTTTATTCCTTAAAACTTTTTTATTCGGAGATCACACCAATGGAGAGGAGAATGAAATGTAGAATTAAATTTCGTCGTTTTTTCCCAGTGTCGGACACAATGTCAATGTCATTGTCAAGTGTGAGTGAGTCCGCGCAGTGTCTGCTGCGGCACGTCACTCACAGCGCACTGCTGTCACGCACCGCGCACATCACTAGCCACATTGCTGAGGTAAACATTATTTTTATTTACCTTTATTTGCACTTAAATATTGATTAGAATAATAAAAATATTTTAAGAATTATTTCAATATAGAGACCGTCGTGATCCGGTGGCAGAAGAGTATGACTAAACGCGAAGGTTGTAGATTCAATTTCCATGCGTCGTTTATTTAATTTCTTCACTCTCAAGCAAGTTAAAGTATACACAGACAACAATAAAAAAGTAGCTTTTTTTAATTAAATCGAAAATTTTCTTAAATTCTTGGGCAAAATATATATAAGTATTTTTTATTTCTATTAAAAACCACAGTGGGTACCCAGCTATACGCGTAATACAACATGTAGCTAAAAAAACAAATAACTATAACATTACATTATTTTAGGTATTAGGTGATCTAATAAACACCCTACACGAAGACGAAAAATATCCGAACTTTTTAGAAACTTTATTAGAAACAATCGATAACTTACTACATTATATATATAAAGGAAACAACTGCGAAGAAAACATTGTAATTATACAAATTATTTTTATTATTTTTGTAATAAGATCTTTTGATTATCTCGATTTTTATATATTTCCATTTTACATTTTCATTTAAACTCCTTAACAGAATTAATCGTGTATATTTAGGTTCGTATTTTTAAACCGATCTCAACTCAGAGATCGATCTCAGAGCTAAGCGGTTTTTAATACGGGCCAGTAATTTGAAGTGACCATAAACTAAATATACTCGAGAAAGAAATAGAGGCCGCTCGTGGCGCAGTGGCACAAGGTGTGACTGTAAAACCGACTGGTTGTGGGTTCGATCCCCACTCGAGGAAATGAAATATTTACTTAAATTTATATTTCCATTTCTTCGCTCTGGTGTCGAGGTTAAGCGCGGCGTTGAGTTCTGCCACTCAACACGCAATGCCTCCAGATTTCGGCAGAAAGTGGGGAAGGGAGTGTCTTAACACTAGGTTCCCTCTGCCTACCCTGCTGTGTGCGGAATACAGCGTGAAGCTGATTTAATTTTTTTTTATTTAAATATACGCGATTAATCTAATTAAATAATTTTATTTAAACATTATATATTTTTTAGAAAACGTACAAATTTTTTAACGTAACGGGATTTGAGCCCGCGCCTTACTTTACGGTTGCTCTTGCTGTGTGTTTTAGTCTAAGTATATTATTTTATATAAATAATATTTATCTTTCCTCCACTTGTCCCACGTGGAAATATTGATATACTTACTTAGATTTAGATTGACTGTAAACACAATGTGGGTTCGATTTCTACAAGAGTTCAATTATATAAATACTAAAACTTAATATATGTTATATGTGTCGTTTAATTTATAAAAAGAAAGAACGGCTTTATCTTAAATAAAATATTTTTTTTGTGCTGTCGGACCTATAAACGTCAGTTAACATTTAACTGCCAATAAATTCAATTACAGATAACAAAGAAAGAACAAGCAATTAACCGTCTTCTTCACTTAAATAGTTCTCAATATATAATAGAATATACAATACAAAAAATAACTACCATTTTAAACAAATTCACGCGAGACATCAAAAACGAAAGGTTCGAAATTCAATTTCCGGATAAGGCAGAAAATATTTGCCACATACTTCATATATTACAGGTAATATTAGACAGAAACGCAAAAATACAGACAAACACACAAAAATCGTTAAATTTAAACCAAAGTCAATCGCAGGAGTTAAAAAAAAGTGCTTTAACTGATGTATGGAGGAAAAAGTGGTGCGGGAAAGAGAGTGTTAGTGAGAAGAGTGCGGGAAGCGAGGGCAGAGTGTTGAAAGAGTGTAGCGGAGTGTTACGCGAGTTACTTGTTGAAGGAATGAGCGGGTTCAATTTGATCGCGTTTTTAGCATTGAAATGTTATAACTTGTTACAGGATTAATTGGCTTTTTGAAAGTTATTAATCAAAAAATATTTATTTTCTATAACAATCGCCAAACCTATTGTCTAATTTTCACACAATTTTAGAAATAAAATAATTTCAGCAGGAATTGAGCAGGAATAATATGTAATAAAATAATCTTTATTGCTTATTTTTAGAATCTTTTAAAAATTTCATACAAAATGCATACTCTTGATCTTTAGATAAAATAAAAAATTATGTTGACAGACAGACATACAGACAGACGGACAGAGATCCTATAAGGGTACCTGAAGGCTATGTAGAGAAGAAACTGAGTGTTAGTGAGAAGATTGCGTATAGTGAGGGAGAGTTTATTTCTGGAAACGCTACAATTTATTGTAGGGTTAGTTGTTTTTTTTTGTTTTATTATTATTATTATAAAATGTATTGGAAATTTTGTGTTGTATATTTCTATTAGTGAGCTTTTTTACTTTATTTGTTAATTCATTGGAAAAAATAAACATAGTAGAAAAAACAAAAAAATATATTTATTAATATTTTTATACATGTGTATTTTACAACCTGAAAAATATTAAAATATCTTTTTGGGAAATTTATGAAACGTTAATCAAAATTTCTCATCTCTTATATTGCAACTTAATAAATATCTAGCTGTATATACTAATAAACACAATTTTACGTTACAAATTCAATCTTTTGTAATTTTTTTAAAACATTTTACAGCTAAGAGCTTGATTTGTTAAATAAAATACACTATGAAAAAAAAATTGAGACAACACAAAAAATCTTGTTTTTAGAAAGATTTTTAGTTTTATTTTTTTATGTAAAATCTTTTAAAATATCCTATTAAATTAATCCTTAAATTGATCTTAAATATTTTTTCTCCTAATCATTACATTAACTACAACAGTAAGTAATAGGAGCATTAGTTCTCAAAATAAAAGAAAATTTGAACATAGATAATAATTTATTAAAATTAACTACAATATCACAGATAATAAAAAAAATATTTCTAGAGATTGCGGCATTGAGTCACCACCACTACTCAATACACAATGCATTTGCTAGTATTGATATTTAAATGATTCATGAGATATATAACAGGATCAAAATTATATTTATTCATATAATGCTGATATTTCTTCTTCAAGTTTCGCTTTTTCACAAACTTCCTTCAAATGTCTGTTTAGTTTACTGTTACCCTGAAATAGAGTAAAAATGAATAAAAAAGTCGTTAAAAATTAAAGTTTTTTTTATTTTTTATGTAAACACAAATTTAAGACTCGTATAGCGGTATAAATTGTAAACACAACGATAATGGGTTCGATTCCTACTTAGAGAAAGAATAATTTAATATTTCCATTTCCTCCCTTGCAAAGCGAGCAAAGCCAGGCAAAGCACGACATTGAGTTCCACCACTCAATACGCAATGTCTAAAAAAAATTCGGCAGAATATGGGGAACGGAATGTTTTAACACTAGGTTCTCTATCAGTACGAAGCTATATGCTGGATACAGCGTAAAGTTAACAACATAATATGATTTTTTTTTAATTTAATAAATGTTTCTAAAATAAAAAAAAAATGTTAAAGTACAATGTCACTTAATTTTAGTGCTATATAGAATTAGAGACCTTCAAGGCCTTACAAATTAATTAACAAGCACTGTTAAAGTAATTTTCAAGTGACATAAAAATATCTGTAGTGTCAGTCCTACAGGAAGCTATCCTGTGATAGCTTTCAAACATACATATTAAAATATAGTGACAAAAACTACCTTAAAACTATTCCCACACAAATGACACACCGCCATCTTGACATCAGATTTCCCACTGTGACCTCTAATGTGCCTCAATAATGACTTCCTTGTAGTATAACGCGCGGGGCACATGGGGCAAGTGTGTGCTTGTATTTGCACCCCTTGTACCACGTTCTCTGTTTGTACTCTTGTGTCCATTTGTACCCCAGTATCCAATTGTACCCTAGTGTCCAATTGTACTCCGGTGTTCACTTGTACGCCGGTATCCAGTGTAACTCCATGCCCCCCGTGTATTGTCTGCATGTGTGACGAAAGAGCACGTTGTGTGGGGCATATTCGACCGCATATGGGACATTCGAATCTGAAAACGATACATTAATAGGAAATTTGGTATTAAAAAATAAAGAGTACAAATTCGTCCGGTGAGTGAGACATCGTTTGATTGTAAAAGTAATGGTTGCGAGTTTGTTTCTCACATTGAAAATGAATGAATTATTATTTTAAAAATTAAATTATTTCAGCTTCACGTTCGCTTACGCTTCACTTCATCTAGTGTTAAGACACTCCGTTTCCCACTTTCTGCCGAATTCTGAAAGCATTGCGTGTTGAGTGGTAGAACTCAACGCCGCGCTTAACCTAGACACCAGAGCGAAGAAATGGAAATATAAATTCAAGTAAATATTTCATCTCCTCGAGTGGGGATCGAACCCACAACCAGTCGGTTTTACAGTCACACTTCGTGCCGCTGCGCCACGACTGACCTCTTATTATTATTATATTATATTATTTTATATTTCATTATATTTAAATTATTTTACTTTTTTCGCATTTAATCAAGCGCGGCTTTACACAAATATAATATAAAAATAGGTTCCCTGTGTTCTTTGTTATATAACAATACAGTAATAACCGTTAAACTGAAACAAAGCAAAGAATAGTTATAAATCAAGCTGGATATTTGGTGAGGTAGACAACGTTTTTGCCATACTCTTTAATATTTTTAATCAGTTAATCAGTATAACATTAGTTTAAATGGCAATACAGGTAAGTAATTTCCACATAGTTTTAAAATAATAAATAATAGTAAAATTATAATTTAATTCGAGGTTAAGCGCGGCGTTGAGTTCTGCCACTCAACACGCAATGCCTCCAGAATTCGGCAGAAAGTGGGGACCGGAGTGTCTTAACACTAGGTTCCCTCTGTCTACCCTGCTGTGTGCGGGATACAGCGTGAAGCTGATTTTTTTTTTTTTTTTTATAATTTAATCTAAACTCCTAGCAAAAAATACAAAAAATAAACAATTTTACCCACACAGAGGGTAGTCCCGCAAAAAAACGTAAAAAAACTCACAAAACACTCTGATGCCTGGCACTCCTGCGTCTATGCTCCACTAGACCCTTCCGGGACGCGAAGAGCGCGCCGCACGCGCACGCGTGTGCCCGCCCGCCACGCGCGTGCGTGCGCTCGTGCGCCGCGCGCGAGTACGGGCTGCGGAACTGAGCGCCGCACTGCGAACACGCGAACGTGTGCGACACGTGCTTGCTGAAGGAAAAAAGGAAACATTGTGGTAAGTGGTACAGTGCGCTCGAATAGTTATGGCCCCTGTGAAGATAAGCTTTCTAAGCTTTTGCGCATTGTCCGCTTCCGTTACGGAAGAAAGTCGTCAAAAGTCTAGAAGAGGGAACCTAGTATTAAGTTAGTTTTCCACTTATAAATCTTATTGTGTGAATAAATTTAACAAAATCTTATGTAAAAAGCGCACGGATGTTCCTGAAGCATGTGGACTTGAAAAATAAGTAGTGACTGGGAGGGAAAAAAAATATAGTGAAAAGCATTAGTTCACTCATTAGACTGCAGGTACACAAAAAGAATTCAGTGCCAAAACGCTCCATTCTTCGTGTATAAATATTATTGTACGAATAAATGTAGCTAAATTACGAATATATGTGAGGGCCGCGGAACTTAACGCCACACTGTGAACACGAGAAGTTGCAAAGAAGACTGTAATGTCGGTGATGATTCCTTCTTATATTAGATTCTTATGCGTAATTGGATCGAAACCTAACCGAAACGATAGTATGAATGTTTCTCATATAATAGCTTTATAACAGAATCGGACTGACAACAAAATAATCAAAACCGTGAAGCCATCGAAGAAATAACTTCAGCGGTTCACGCTGTATCCCGCTTATAACAGGGTAGAGGAGGAAATTTAGTATCAACACACTTTGTTCTTCTCATATAAGAATTATTGTGTGAATAAATTTAGTAAATTTTTATACACGGTGTTAAGTTTCGCCACTCGACAGACATATCTTATACTCACATCATATGCGTCCTCAGGGCTCGTTGCGTACTGAAGCCGTCTCCACACGCGCCGCACGAGTGCAGGCGGCCGCTGCACTTGCGCGTGTGGACGCGCCTTATGTGCTGCTGCAGGCCGCTGGCGTCTCTGGGAATTATAATGTAAAAGTTAATGGGGGGCATTGAGTTCCGCCACTCAATACGCAATACGTCCTGAATTCGGTGGAAAGTAGAAAATGGGAATGGAGTGTCTTAACACCAAGTTCCTAAGTTCCCTCTTTCCACCCTGCTATGTGCGGGATACAGCGTGAAACTAACAAATAGTTCATGTTATATTTCAATCACATTTGCATAGCGTGCGACTGTAAACGCTACTGCCATGAATTCGATTTTCGTTCGGGAGAATGATTTTTTTTATCAATATTAATTTTTTACTCTCTGGTAAAAAGACATAAAAACAAAAAACTTAACAAAAAAGAACTCACTTAAACAAATTCCCACACAAATGACAAGAGACTGTTTCGACTTCTTTTATTGTACAGTTATGCCCTCTCTGAGCTCTGGGTCGTAGGTTCAATCCACATTTGGTGCAAATATATATCTCTTTATGATTAGCCATATGAGCTCTTAACAAAGCAAGTGTGGAGAAACGTAGTGTACATGTTTCACATTGGTGTTGGCCATTCGACTGAAATTTAAATAAAGCATAAGGCCATCACACTTTTCCCACATATAACATAGTGGGCAAAAAAAACCTAGTTAAGACACCTGTTTCTTAAGCAGAGGGAGGAAATGAAAATAACTTATTACTCTGAGTGGGCGTGGAACCCATAACCGTGTTTACATTCAGACGCTACGTCGCGACGACTGCAATGACCCCATAAATAAATTTCAATTTAAGTGGATGAAAATATTATTTTAAGTCGTTGAGCAGGAGCACAAGCGTGCAACTGTAAACGCGACCGCAAACATGCAATATCTTGAAAATTAGGCGTGAGTGAAGAATGGAGTACCTTAGCACTGGATTTTCTCTGTCTACCCTGCTATATGCGGATACAGTGTAATACCGAAAAAATATATAAAAGCCCAGTGGTGGCGCAGTGGCACGAGGTGTGACTGTAAAACCGACTGGTTGTGGGTTCGATCCCCACTCGAGGAGATGAAATATTTACTTAAATTTATATTTCCATTTCTTCACTCTGGTGTCGAGGTTAAGGGTGGCGTTGAATTCTGCCACTCAACACGCAATGCCTCCAGAAATCGGCAGAAAGTGGGGAACGGAGTGTCTTAACAACTTAGGTTCCCTCTGCCTACCCTGCTGTGTGCGGCGTGATCAGCGTGAAGCTGATTTGATTTGAATGTTTAAAATCATACCTCTTCATGTCTCATCATGTGAGCTTGATAAGTATCTTTGAATAAAAATCCTAAAGCACAATTAAAACATTTAAATTCTGATTCTATATATTTCTTTCCTTTCCTATTTGCTTCTAGTTCTGCCTTCTGTTCTTCTAAACTTAAAATAATCTTCTTGTAGCCTTTCTTCTTTCTTTTTTTTACTTTTTTCTTATTTAACACATCAGTTGCTTCATTATTTACATTTATCTCATCTATTTCCATGGTTTTATCAATAAAATCTTCATTTTGTGGATAATCATTAACTAACTTCCGCTCTGTTTCTGTTTCATTATTTATATTTTTATTATTTATATTTAAATCTTCAATGATTTGTTCATTTCCATTTAAATGTCTGTTATTTTCATTATTTTCTACTTCACAATAATCATGAGCGTCAGTACCGTCATTTTCTTCTTCAGAATATTCATGTATGTCATTACTCTCATTACCTAAAGCTTCATTTATGTAATTTTTTGGTGTGAAATCAAAATGATTAACATTTTTACTTTTGCAATGATAATTATTTTCTTCTATTTCATCATTATTTTTAACATTTTGATATTGACATTGTGTGAAATAATCGTTATAATCATTTTCGTGTTCTAATTTAACATATTCATTGTCATTATTATCATTTGTGTCATTAGCATCATTGTCATAAGTGAATTGGTAAATTTTGCTCCTTTGATACTGATTGCAGTCTTCTGGACATAAAACATTTAATTCTAAATCACTCTTTTGTAAATTTAAAGTTCCTTTTTCTCTGAAATACAAAATATAAGAAATCTAAAAAGTTATTTGACAAAATTTATTTCAAATATATATTTTTTTTATTTTATTAAATTTGTGAATGTTTAATGTATAATTTTACCAACATTATAAATCTGAAGGGTTTGTTTGTTTAGTTTAACTCATCAACTACCCGGAGAGCATGTATAAAGGGGTTGATAACAGTGGACGAGGCGAAAGAGGTATGTAGAGACTGTAGCATTTAGCACTTTGTTCTCGGTGACTGCCTTGCTAAGGATAATGCATGAAGTTAATAAAAATGCATGCTATAATTTTTTTCATCAATTATATCACTTCATGTAGTAATTTATATAGTTTGTCAAAACCATAGAAAAGGTTCAGTCTATATTTCTTCATATAATATACAATATATTGCTGGAAAAGTTAGTTATATGCAGAAAGAGGGGAATGGAAGTTTCCTAATAGGAATGGAGTGTCTATACAGGTCTCTGGGTTAACTCTCACTACTGTGCTTTGTGAAGAATACAGTATGAAGTTAAAAAATATTACCTAAATAACACAGGATATTCTAAGCTCCGTTTCAAACAAATGGATCTGAAGAGAGAAAGCTTGTTCAAAACATGACAGCAGATGTAACACAACTGTGAGTCAGGACATAACTGTAATATTAAATAGAGAATTGGTTAAAATTATATTTTAAATCCACTGAGATACATACCTAATGATCTGATTTTTTTCTCAGAAAAAGCACTATAACAGTATTTTAAATTAGATAGTATAGAATCATTTGTTTCTGTTTTCTCTGCAAATCTCCAAAATCAGATATTTTTAATTTTGGAGAATTTGGATTTGGACATTATATTGTCTTGTATACTTAATTGATATTTCCTTAAGTGATAACTATAATATCACAGACACATGTATTGCTGTTTGCCATTAGATGGCTAATAGAAGTACATGTATTTAACATACAAATTTATTATGCAATTACATATTTAAGGACGAACAGAAACTAATATTAGGATAGTCCCATCTCTGGCTAATAGAAGTACATGTATTTAACATACAAATTTATTATGCAATTACATATTTAAGGACGAACAGAAACTAATATTAGGATAGTCCCATCTCTGGCTAATAGAAGTACATGTATTTAACATACAAATTTATTATGCAATTACATATTTAAGGACGAACAGAAACTAATATTAGGATAGTCCCATCTCTATACATGTAAATAAGTACAATCATTTATATTTAAAAAAAATCATGATGTATCCTACATATAACAAAACAGAAGAAACATGGTGGTAAGACACTCTGCTCCCCATGCACAGCAAAATTTTCAAACCATTACATGTTGAATGGCATTGTGAGTTATCTGGTTACTAGACTGAAGAAATGAAAATTAATTTTGTCTCATGAGAATGGAATTGACAACCGTCACGTTTACAGCCCAACGCTCGCCACTGCACCGCATCAGCATCAATTATTTTATAACAGTAGAATACAAGAACAAATCTAAATACATACATTCATGCCAACCACTTCGCGATATTTGTCTCGAGTCTCCTCATTCGTCTCTTTACTAACAGTACTGTGACAAATGAAGCACAAAAATGAAGACATTTTAAATTAAATATTTTAGTGTTTTAGTCATGAAGATTTATTAGAAATTTATCATTTTCTTTTTGTCATGCTAAGATGTTGTTCTGTAATTTATTTTTATGGATTTTACGAATGCCAGTTAAGCACCGCTTATTTCTCCTTTGTCACGTAGAATGGAAAAGATGCGAATTTTATTTCTGAATGAACTTCATAGCTTGTTCATTGCTGTTGACCTGCACTGATCTTGACAGCGTTACTGGGGAGGGGGGAGAGAGTAGCTCGCCGTCCCCAGTGCTGCCAGTAAATAGTAACAATTACCACTAATAATAACTTCTACTAATAGTAGGTCGTAAAAAAAATAACTACTCATACTACTAGTTATATTTTTGCAACAAAAGAAGAAAGAAGGAAGATAAGGAAGATTTTCTAACCTGTTGGCAAAGTGTTAAATTTGATAATTTTAATGAAGATATGAAAAGCTTTAAATTTGAACTTATTTTGTTAAGTCATTATATCATAAATATTTATACAGTCATTATATTAAAACGAAAATTTTACATAATGAGTTATTTAAGATATAAGTCCAGCTCAATGCTTAGTATCGTATTACGTTAATTGACCGATAAACCTACAGCTCTGAAATTTTGCAAGAACGTTGTGGACGACACAGTGGTCTTAGCGAAGTAGATTCGTGATAATTGTAATTGTAGTTTTTGAGTAAATAAATTAAATTATATTAGCTTCACGCTGTATCCCGTATACAGCAGGGTAGGCAGAGGGAACGTAATGTTAACCTAGTGTAAACACTTCGTTCCCCACTTTCTGCCGAATTCTGGAGGCATTGCGTGTTGAGTGGTAGAACTCAACGCCGCGCTGTGCCTCGACGCCAGAGCGAAGAAATGGAAATATAAATTTAAGTAAATATTTCATCTCCTCGAGTGGGGATCGAACCCACAACCAATCGGTTTTACAGTCACACTTTGTGCCACTGCTCCACGACTGGCCTCGAGTTTTAGAGTAAATGGCCAAAATGTGTCCCATTGACTTTGACTTACGTAACCCAGCGCGTGTTAAAAAAATCGCAAAATTTTGCTTTACTCAGCTCCATCCGCCGTGGAGCACAGCATGTGGCGGATCCTAGTACGTCACAATGCTTAACACAAATTTATAACATATAACATAATTTAGTAGAAACTAATATAACGTAAAATTCTGAACTTGGCAACATTATGAATCTGTCAAACCGGAGTAGTTATTTTATCGTATTTTACATATCTGGAACCGTGACTCTAATTTATAATATCTCGTTTCACAAGAACGTATAAATTTTTATATCTATTTTAATAGCAGAATAAGTTCCTTCAAGTTTTCTTCATTAATTTTGATTGTGTGAAGTAATTTGTGTTCAATTAATCGGCTTGAAAGCGCTTGACAACAAAATAACTGGACTGGAATATACCATTCGCCTTTGTATCATGAGTTATGTTATATATGAAACGTAATATAATGATAAATAAAATAACGATTCAGTTTTAATTGGTTAAGTGATGGCGCGAAAATTACGAGATTGAAAATAACAAAAGAATTCTGTAACGAGCTATGTCTTTATTGTTATGAGGTTATTTTTTTTATTCCAACTTTTGTTAATTGTTAACTGAAATTGATATAATATCTGAAAAAAAAAACTATAATTTTCTTTTTATTACTTACATATAAAAAAAACTTTTGTAAACTATCGGTGAAAGTTAAATAAAATTGGAATAGACGCGTCATGCCATTAACAAAGATGAAACAAAGATCTATATTATGGAAGTTTTATGAAAAAGTTCCAGATAAGCTCTACGTCGCAAGATGCCTCGTGTGTCAGAAGGAATACAGATATAGTTCCACGACGAGTAATCTTAAGAAGCATCTCGCAAATAAACATGCGGTTACTTTTAAAAATTGTGAGACGCTCGATAAATCGGATAATTCTATAAATATTGTATATACTGAATATGAAGAGGGAGATAATTCGCAATTTTCATTTGTGGGAGAGGAGGTAGAAGTACAAGGTACTTCAGAGGATGAATCGACAGACCTTCCAATACTATCAAATCTGAAACAGGAAGATATTGAAAACTGTGATCAAAAAAGAAAAAATCATTCGGCTGTTTGGAGTCATTTTGTAAAATTGCCACATAAAGATAAAATTGCTAAATGTTTATATTGCGGCCAAGAATATTCTTACAAGTCATCTGGGAGCAACTTAAAAAGACACTTAAATATGAAACATATGAGCGTACTCAACAACTCTAATGAACAAAAAAAAAAACTTTCCGCTGTTTGGAATCATTTTTTAAAATTGGCAGATAAAGATAGAATTGCTCAATGCTTGCATTGCGGCAAAGAAAATTCTTACAAGTCAACTGCGGGCAACTTAAAAAGACACTTAAAGTTCAAACATAAGAGCGTTTATTATAGTTTGTTCCATCATACAGAAAATTCTGTTCGTGATGCAAGTGGTCAAAAATATGAAGATCCTCTTTCACCACACACGTCAGAAGAAGATGATGAAAAATTAGTAGAATTGCCCAAGCCCTTAAAAACGCGTAGAGATAGTTCGTCAGATGGCCAAGTTACGCCACTTACCAAACAAGTAATTAGACCAAGGGAACCTATGCTACAACATAAAGTTAATCCTATTAGACTCAGAGTACCGCAAGATAGTAAACTCATTATAGATAAAAAATTGTTGGAAATGATCATACAAGACCAAGAAACGTTTTCTTTAGTTGAAGGTCAAGGATTCCGTAATTTTGTTCAGTCTTTAAACCCTCATTATGAATTACCAACACGTAAAATGATTTCCAGCACTTTAGTACCAGAAAAGTTTAAGGAATGTAAAAGTCATGTAATGAATTTAATTCAAAATACAAATAATCTTTGTATTACCATTGATTCTTGGATATCTCGGGTGAAAGATACATATATCGCGTTGACAGCCCATTTTATATTGGATTATAAATTAAATAGTGTTATGTTACATTGTGAAAATTTAAGTGCTTCGTACACTATTGATACTGTAGCAAAGTTATTAAAAGATATAGCACACGAGTATGATATAGAAGATAAAATTACATTAGTAGTGTCGCAGAACGCTCATTACTTAAAAGAAGCTGTTGAACAAAATGAATGGCCGTACTTTGTTTGTTTTGTACAAAAAATAAATTTGGTAATTGAAACGTCAATTGGTGTCATTGACCCAATAATTGCAAAAGTAAAGAGAATAGTAGTATATTTTAAAAATAACGTAGAGGTTACACAAGCTCTCTTAAAATATCAAACGGATATCGAAAATAAGACACTTCCCCTTCGCTTAATACTATCAGTTTCGAGTAGATGGAATTCTGTATTTTATATGTTACAACGATTTTTAAATCTACAAAATGCTGTTACATCAGTTCTTGAAGATCTAACGGTGGATTTGCCAGATATCTCCGCAGAAATGTGGGGTACAATAAAGCAAGTGTGTATGATTCTACAACCATTAGAAGAGGCAACTAGAGCTATGTGTGGCGCGCAATATCTAACAGCCAGCTTGGCTATTGTAATAGTTGATGGTTTAAAAAATGTGATTGAATTGATGAAAAATAAACCATTAAGCGGTGTAGCAAAGAATTTCTTTGTAAACGTAGAATCATGCTTAAAAATGTATTTGCTAAATGCAGAAATTGAAGATAATCTGCTTTTAGGAGTGTGTACTTTTTTAGACCCACGATTCAAAATACACGCCTTTTTGGATCATGATTCAGAACAAGACTCAAGAACTTGTGAAACATCTCAACGGATGAAACGAGCCTATGTAATCAAAAATCATGTGTTAGAACTGCTAAAACATAAACTAAAAGAAAAGCAGCAAATAATCAGGAACTCGAATAACGAATCCGATATGTCACAAATAATTTTAATTATTGAGGAACCAGAGCCAATATCGATTTGGGGCAAAATCAACAAGACTATTGCAGCGGCTACTCCTTCTCAAGATGACATATCTGCCAAAGCGAAAAAAGAACTAGAGATGTTTCTCAACGAAGAAGTTGTTTGGAGAGGTTCTTGCCCCCAGGAATGGTGGAAAAACCATGAGATGATATATCCAAATCTTGCAGAGATTTATGCTGAGCATAGTCACATAGTCGTTACGTCAGTTCAATGTGAAAGGGCCTTTTCTAAAACGGGAGATATCTTAGATGAAAAAAGGGCACGTCTAAGCAGAAAACGAACGCCAGAGTTGGTGTTTCTTAACAGTAATAGCCATGTTTTTAATTAGATAAGTTATTTGGTAGATTAATTCTATGAAATACGCATTTGAAACATGATACTTTTGATAATTGAAGAATTCTGTGAAATCAGGACGTAACGTTAAGACACTCTTTTCGCGACACACCACCCGTTTTCAAAACATTGCGTCTTGTGTCACTTAACGCCGGCCCTTCTGTGTTTTGTTACGAAGAAACGAAAATCGTTCATTCCGTCGAGTTGAACCTACAACCGTCGTGGTTAAAGCAAGACGGCGTGTTTTAGACACCACAGAAAAAAATATGGATAAAGTAATATTTTTGCAAGTTGTGACATGTTACAATATTACCACTGTTTTTTATAACAGTTACGAAAAGTAGCATATTTTGTTAAAGTTCTAAGTACGTGTTAAAGTCATTTTCAAAGTTTTGTGTAACGTTCAAAGTGCTACAATGGTTATAGTGATTTTTATTGTTTTATGGAACAGCTATAGATATTAATGTAAAGCAGTACGCTCTCAGTTCAATAGATATCTAATTTTATTTTTATTAGCTAGCATTCTGAAACATATGTTTATTTTTTAATTTAGTTTCTTAATATAAAAGTAAATATAAGACATATTTGAAGAAAATATGTAAATATATAATAAGTTAGAAGTTTTTTGTAAATCCTAAGTAGCTATTTTATACTAAAAAACAATAATAAAAAGTTTGTCACATAACATTGAAGTTTTATTTATAAAACAAATAATAATAAAATATATATTTAAAATATATACTTTTAAAATTACTTCACGCTGACCGCACACAGCAAGGCCGGCAGAGGGAACTTAGTGTTAAGATACTACGTTCCATTTTTCTATTTCTTCGTTCTGGTGCCGAGGCAAGGTGGGGCGCTTAGTTCCACTCTTCACGCAATGCCTTCAGAATTTGGCGGAAAGTGGGGAACGGAATTTCTTAATACTAGGTTCCTTCTGTCTACCTTCCTGTAAGAGGCCAGTCGTGGCGCAGCGGCACTAAGTGTGACTGTAAAACCGACTGGTTGTGGGTTCGATCCCCACTCGAGGAGATGAAATATTTACTTAAATTTATATTTCCATTTCTTCGCTCTGGTGTCGAGGTTAAGCGCGGCGTTGAGTTCTGCCACTCAACACGCAATGCCTCCAGAATTCGGCAGAAAGTGGGGAACGCAGTGTCTTAACACTAGGTTCCCTACCCTGCTGTGTGCGTGAAGCTGATTTATTTTATTTTTTGTATTTAAAATTTTGATGAAATAATAATTATTAAGGAATAATATTTTTCAACTTTCTTCCTTTGTCATTTGAAATAACTATACATAAAAATACTTATTTAGAAAACGTATAAAAAATTGAACGTAGCGGGATTCGAACCCGCGTCTCCTGGAAACTCTGACCGCTAAGCCATACGTTCTCACGTCGAAATTTTTATACGCTTGTTACAACTTATTTATGTTATTAGCATCTCTTTAGGGAGATTTTTACAAATTTCCGCTACTTAAGACTAAGAATTATCGTCTGGCAAGAATACTATTTATTAAATATTATTAAATATTTTTAAATATTTTTAAAGTGTTATTTCACACTTAGGAAATACGTTAAAATTTTTATACGTTTTCTAAATAAGTATTTTTCTTTCTTAAGTGTGGATAACACTTTAAAAATGTTTATAAAATGTGCATAATTCTTGCAACATTTAGCTTTTGTAAGTATTGGGGATTTCTTATAATATAACATTCGTTTGACAACTTAAGTGTTTAAAATTTTATCAGTTTTTCAGTTGTGCTTAGTAGTGCATTGTATTAATGAATTAATTAAATTTGACTTCAGAGACTTCGAAAAAAAATACACATGGATACTTTATTGTTATTGTTAGAATACATTGGCTTAATGATACTTTTGTTTGTACTTTATGTTATTACTAGGACGACCGAATCGTAAGTTTCTATTTTAGTTAATTTAATTTTAACCTAGTGTCAAGACACTCCTTTCTCCACACACCGCCTTAGTTATCGCAAGTTGTGGAACTCAACACCACTTTTTGTTACTAGAGCGAAGAAATAAAAATTATTCATTTCCCGAATGTGAATCGAACCTACAACCATCGTGCAACACAAAGAGTTTCATATAATTATTTTAATAGCAATAATTATTATTAAAAAGTATTGAATTGAAAGTTCATGGACACTAGTACTACCACATATATTACATTTGTATTATTTTTCTTTAGCTTCACTTTTGCTAGGGAACCTATTGTCAAAATATTCACAAGTTAGTATCAGAACAAGCGCTACATTTTGTTAAGCAAGCAAATTAAAATAATTAATTATCCATACTAAGGATGGATTATGAGGCCACTCTTGCAAAGATTTATATAGCAACTACAACACAACTACCACTACAACCTTATTGGGTATTTATTACATGTGAATTAAGATATTTATTACCAGTGGTGGAATATTTTTACATCTAATCTTAAAATATATATAAAATATTTAGAACATAATAAATATACCATAACAAAAAAAAAACAAAAAGAATACCTTTTTATATATATTTTATTTTAGCAATTTACAATATTAGCATTATTATTAGCAAGCAAACAAAGCACTTGACAAACTCTTAATGATTTTTGATATAGTGGAGAAATAGAATGCTTTTACTATATACAGAATATAGTGTGATTTAATTTTATTTTTTGCCCCACCTGAACCATTTACTTTTTGTTAGTTAACCATATTACCATTTTCTTAAATTTTGAGCAACAAGCTCTTGCATTGGTATATAAAGTTCACTAAAGATTCTCACATCATCTATTTTTGGTTGTTTCTCGATTTTATTCAATTTATTAGAATAAAATATTGTTGCAGTAACAAAGATCTTTTGTATTGTGTTACTTTGAGTATTGTTTATGCAAAAAAAATATTTCAGGCTGGCCACGACTCGTCAACCTTACTGTACTTCAATATCACAACGAAAATTACTAAAAAAGTAGGGTAGATGTATATTTTATTAATTATTTTTTATCTTAAATATCACATAAAAATGTCATGTGTCAATAAGTATTTTTTAATTTTAAAACTAACTAAAATAAAGTATGATTGTCTTATATAACAAGTGGATAGTGTGTTTTATTATATTTAGTATTTGTAGAAATGAAACAGAAAAATAATATTGAATGTAAGTACCAAAAATACAATTCTCATATTTTATTGTACAATTTTTATGAAGAAAAAAAACTTGTTGTCCATTGTAAATTTTTTCTTTAATTATTTATATTTAAAAAATACAAAGTGGTGATGAAACCTACAAGTATGGTGTCCAAATTTTGTCTCACCAAGCCATCAACACCACACCAATGAAATGCAAATATTAAATAATAAATTTCCCCGAGTGGCCATTGAGCCCAGAACCGCTTTACAGCTACATGCTTGATTGCCACTTCACCACAATGGTAGACAACGTGACATATAATAACTAAACAAAAGTTTTGTAATATTATGAGTGCTTACTCATCTTAGATAAAAAAGTGATTAAAAAAATATTTTCTAATGACAATAATGATAATTAATTAATATCTAAATAACTAAAATGCAAATAAATATGATTACTTAGTCAAGAAATTGTTTATTTTTCTAAATATTATTTTAGTATATAGAGGCGACGATTGGAAATGTGCTTCAGTAAATTGTTTGGTGGTAACAAGTGTATTTATTATACTTATAGTGTACTTATATTAAACTTATTGTTTTGTTGTAGCTAAATTAAACAAAATGTTTACATAAATTGTAGCCTATGCATTATTCTGGGATGTAAGCTATATTGCTCTAAAGTTCCATCCTTATCCGTACAGTAATTTTTGGATGAAAGTGGCATAAACATCCATCCTTCCAAATATTCATATTTATAATATTGGTAGTAGGTATAAGAATTTTTTATGTTTTTTTTTAAAATAAGATTGAAGCTGTCGTGGCGACGCAGCGTCCGACTGTAAACGTTACGATTGTTGGTTCAATTTTTATTCAAAGGGATTAATTTATTGCAGTGACTTGTTCTAGTAACAAGATAAAGCGCCGCGTTAAGCTCCGTCACTTTCATAGGGCGGTGCGCGTGGAATGGAGTGTCTTAACACTACGTTCCCTCGCCCTACCTTGCTATATGCAGAATGCTGTACTATGTAGCTAAAAAAATCAATAATTACTCGTATGTTATATGGTGATATACATATATAATACTATTCTTTATTACAGAAAAATGTCGTTGAATAGTCCAGGAGATGAAAAAAATAATCATTCCTATAAAACAAGTATTAATGCAATCGCTATGGAACAAAACGGAGGGTACTTGAATTCTGACACAAACTTTGAAAAGTTTGACATCGTTTATGAAATCAACGGCGAAATATTCCGTGAGAAAATATTTGAAGATGTCAATGAGTTTTGTGAATTTAACGTCAATATTGATGATGCGACGTCTTTGGAGGAGCATGAGACGGGTGAGTTTAAAATGAAAATGCTGGTAAATAAATGTTATATTCGACGGGCCCTGGCCGCCCTAAAATAAGCTCAACATGTGACTGTAACGCGACGGTTGTAGGTTCGATTCCCAGTCAAGGGAATGAATTATTATTTATTAATATTTTAATTTTTTTGCTCTGGCACCAAGGCAAAAGCCCGACGTTGAGTTTCGTCACTAGACACGCAATGAAAAAATCGGCGGAAAGTGGGGAACGGTGTGTCTAAATATTAGGTTCCCTCTAACAATTCTAAAATTTTATATGTTATGTTACTTATTTTATTTATCTATGTTTCAGATGAAATATGCTTAGATGTCTCCATCCAAGAAGTAAAAAGAGGAATTTTAGTTGATTCTCGCATATTTCTCTCCCAAAATCAATGGAACACTTTGATGTCAGTGGATGAACTCTCCTTCTGTGTGGTCTGCGATGAGATTGTTCTATCAACTATTGATCACGTCAGTGAGGAAGGACACATCGGAAACTTGCAAAAATACAAACCTCTTAAGAAATTTGACTACAGTATCACAAGGATGGTAATATATGAATATAAAATACCTGAGTGAATATGATATATTATTTTGCTGAATTTATTTTGGAACAGTAAATAACTTTTTATATTATTTTAAGCAAAACTTTTTAACCGGATTAATAGCATATATTTAGAATTGTACGTTTTTGACGTTTCGAACACTTTGCAGGGTTGGGACTACCCTAATCATGAAAATCAGAGAACTCATAATTACTTCTCGTATTATATTTCATTGGCTAAACTGTGCGTTTAATTACACTACCCGAAATATTTTCAGCAATTTAGACAAAAAGTATTAAACAAACGGACAAAGATTCAAACAATCGTTTTATTCAAAATACTGCACATACATGTAAAACTTAATGTTTTTTCAGATTGATGCAAAATATCACTGTGCAGTATGTAATGAAACATTTGAAATAAATAATGATAAAGAACATTTTTATGGTGAAAATCATAAAAACAACATGTTTTACGCTTTAAACCAAGATCTACATGTAAATGTAGATGTTGATGTTAATGGGAAACGCGGTATGGATGATTCTAACGACGACAGGGAAAATTGTAAGGGACTTTATGATTATGATTTTGGTAAAAGTGATTGCAACGAATTTAATTAATCGATATTTTCTATGCTTTTGTGGTAAATAACCGAATGATTTATTAAATATTTGATACAATATGTTTGGAATTTTTTGATACAATATGTTGGAGGCCGGTCGTGGCGCTGCGGCACAAAGTGTGACTGTAAAACCGACTGGTTGTGGGTTCGATCCCCATTCGAGGAAATGAAATATTTACTTAAATTTATATTTCCATTTCTTCGCTCTGGTGTCGAGGCAAAAGCGCGGCGCAATACCTCCAGAATTCGGCAGTAAGTGGGGAACGGAGTGTCTTTCACTAAGTTCCCTCTGCCTACCCTGCTGTGTGCGGGATACAGCGTGAAGCTAATTTATTTATTTATTTATTTATATGTTTGGAATAATATATTGAAGTAAAAGTGCCCGATAAAAATATGTAACAAGGCGAAGCTCGGTGTTGAGTTCCGCTGCTCAAAACACAATGCTTCTGCAGAAAGATTCGGCTGTAAGTGGAGAACGGAGTGTCTTAACAGGTTCCTCTACCTGCCCTGCTTTATGCGTGATAAGGCATGCAGCTAAAAAAAGAGAAAGTAAATATCATATATTGTCTGAGTGCAAAATGTTTCAAAAAGAAATAATTATAATCATTTTTTTTTATATTTTATTAATTTAGCTACAGTTTTCGGAGATAAAATATCAAAACTTCCTTATAATTCTCTGAATATGATCATCATACCATGGATTGATAAATTTTATTGTATGTCTTGTAAAATTGGGGACCATATTTCTATGAAGGAAACACATTGTATGGAGTGCAATCACGTGGAGAACCTGATGAGATGTTGTGTTGTAGAAAAGTACAATAGTGTCTTAATCAGACAGGTAACCTAATTATTTCCTTATTTTACGTGAAAATCATTTTTAAAAGTAAACTTGTATTTTTAAAAGTTGTTAATTTATATTTAAGTCTCACAACTTTTGTCGGAATGTATTTTCTCCAAAGAAGAAAGTTAATTTTTAATAAAATGTAGTGGAAGCCATCATGTCGCAGTAGCGCTGTCGCAGTTTAGGCATAGAGAACTTGGGAACCTAGTGTTGGGACACGTTGAGATACGTTTCCCATTAAAACACTTCCGGCCCCCATGTTCAGCGGAATTGTTAAGGTATATATATGTTTAATTCCCCTGAGTGGGAATCAATCGAAACCACAACCGTCGATCGAACCCTTAACCGCCGCGATTTCTGTGGCACGCTTGTGCATCTGCGCCACGATGGCCTTATATTTTTCTTTGTTTTGTTAGGTTGATATGAAATATTATCATTGTGGCTATTGTAACCTCTTAGTGCTAATATCTGACATTGAAGACCACATTGCTTATGTCCATGAAAATGAATCCAAAAACACAGACGAAGTAAGATCGGAAAAACAAACAAACAAGATTAAAAAATCCACTAATGAACACAAAGATTCAAAAAATACAAACAAAAATAAAATCACCGCGCAACAATTAAATACTGATTCAATTAACGGAATCGGAAATAACAAAAACTACAATGGTTCATATGAAGTTAGTACTGTCACTGAATCAAATGAATCACTTGAAAACATTTCTATTAACCAAAGTAAAATGCTTGTGTTAAAAGAATTGAAAAAGCTTGATATTAATAAAGAATCGTCAGAACATAGCGATATAACACTATATGAGTTTGGATGTAACTTTAGAATTTCTTTTATGGCACACAATACTCTTATAAGAGATAATGGAAGATTTTACTGTGCATTGTGTGACTTGAGTATCGATGAGAAACTTACATTATTTCATACAACAGATTTTAATCATTTAAGATATTTAAGATCAATACAATTTGATAAATATTTTGGATATAATTTAATTAGAGTGGTAAGTTCTTTTTCATATTTTTTTTACTATCAATATAAATGCTTATATATTTTTTTGTTGTGTTTCTTTAAAAAATATTGAAACAGTAATTGAGCATGTACATTTTAAATTAATCGTTTAATAAGACAAGGAAAATTTCAGGACACCTATAATCCTTAGTGATTGTATAATATTTAAAGTTTTTAATTATAATAAAAACGTAATGAACAAAACGCAAGCTAAAATTAATAGATAGAGGCAGTCGTCGTCGCAGTGGTACAGTGTTTAGGGGCCGTTCAAGTATTACGTAAGCAGTTTTTTTGCAATTATTGAAACCCCCAACCCATATGTCATCAAAAATAAGCAATCCTCTTACAAATATTTCATTGAAAACGTCAAAAATAAGCAAACCCAAGTCCCCCCCCCCGCCCCCCTACAGTGCTTACGTAATACTTGAACGGCCCCTTACTATCCAACTGCAACCACCGAGGTTGTGGGTTCAATTCCCGAACGAGTAAATGAAGTTGAATTTAGTAACTAGTTGAAGCGCGCCTCTCACGTTTTTTTTTTACTTTTATGAATATATATGAAGTGCGATAGCGTCGAACTTAAATTCATTAAAGTGAGGGTATATATTTAAAATACATTTTATGTCGTGGTTGGTCGGTTACCCACAATGTAAAATCTTTGGAACGTTCGAAACAGTGGAAGAACCAAACAGGATATTAAATTGAAAAGATGCGTGGAAATAAGAAAATAATAATTCTATTGTTTTCAGTTACACGAAAGAGCTCACTGTTCAATCTGCAATATGCAATTCCACATATCCTCAGCATCGCACCATGTTACTACTCCAATGCATCTGTACTTACTAAATCAAGCTAAAAACGTTATAATTCCGGAAGTACCTACCATTACAGAAAACAATAATCTCCCAAACCAAATTGATTTAAATCCCACAATGCATCTACCTAAAATGGATGCACAAGAAATCAAAATTGAATACAATCAAAATATAGAATCATTAGATGACATAAATGAATCAATAGAAAGTTATAATCATGATTTTATTTATATAAACTTTAAGAATACGTTTTATAAAATAACTTTTAATTCCTATAATAGTTTGATTGTTATTGGCAATGGCGCAAGATATTGCTTCGTCTGTTCAGTAAAAGTAAATGGCTGTTTACAAGAACATGTAGAGAGTGTGGCTCATACAAAATGTATGAAGAAATGCAAATTTATAGATAAATATAACAAGCATGTTTTGAGACAGGTAAGTTGTTTTTAAAAGTTGTTTCATATTAAGTATATTTATTTTAAATTGGCATTTTTAGATTTAAAATTTATTAATTAAAAAAATTTTGTAATTAAACTAACACATTTTTACAAACTTACTAACTCACTAGGTAATATTTTTTTAGGATCATAAAATTTTATTCATTGTTCATGAATAAAATTTTATGATCCTAGAAAAATATTCTTTGATAAAAATTCCTTTAATTCGTCATGTACACTTACATGACGAATTAAGAGACATTAACTAAGAGAAAGAAGTATTAGTTTATAAGAAGTATTTAACTAAGAGTATGATAATCTTAATTATCGTGTTAATAAACCAATAAACCAACATACTTCTTAAGAAAATTCTATTAATTTCTACTTTTTATGTATTTCAGATGTTTCTCACCTATCATTGTTGTACTTGTAATCTAATATTTACAAAGAAACACCTCAATTCTCACCTTTCTTGGCCTCTAGAACACATAAAAACAAACAAAACAATACGAAAAAACGACTTAAAATCAGGCATCAGAGTGATTCACGTTAAAACCCAAAACGAGGAAATGTATCCTGAAATGCAAGAACCTGAAATTGAAATAATTCATCATATCAAGAATAAGCCCAAATCGAATAGTTGCATCAAGAAAGAAAGTAAAATTATAATAGTATGCTCAATCGTATTTAAAATTAGTTGGGATTCATGGCAAGGGCTTGCAGTAAATGGAAATTTACTTTTTTGTAATCTCTGTAATAAGAATTTGAAGGAATACGAATTGAATTCTCATATTAATGAGGAATGTCATTCTGGTGCTTTGGAAAAAACTTTCGACAAACAATATTATCCCAATCTTGTTAGAAATGTAAGTTTATTTGTTTTTTTTATTTTAAAATTATTTTTACATATGAATGAGGCTGACATTGAGGCCGTCGTGGCGACGGGGCACAAGCTTGCAGCTGTAAATTAACTAAATTCTGAACTATATAAGGGCGGCGTTGAGTTCTGCCACTCAACACGCAATGCCTCCAGAATTCGGCAGAAAGTGGGGAACGGAGTGTCTTAACACTAGGGTCCCTCTGCCTACCCTGCTGTGTGCGGGATACAGCGTGAAGCTAATTTAATTTATTTTTTTTTTACATAAGGGCAAAGACAGTATTTGGTAAGGTTAGTCTGATTTTTGCTGTACATTAGAACCCACGACCATTGGTAGTTTCATGTTTCACTTTAGTGTAAGAATGCTCAAAAACTTGTCTAAAATAATAAGAATATATATTTTTGTAATTTCAGGTAAACAACAAAATGGCCAACTGTGTTATATGTAATTTATTTATTTGTAATAAAAAACATATAATTTTAGAACATTTAAATGGAAAAAAACATTTAGTTAACTACAAGAATATAATTGTTAACAGTGATACTGATTATTGTAATGAAAACGTTTTATATTTATGAGATTTAGAATAAGAAAATAAATAATTTAACATACGCATTGACATTAGGCTCATTAAGGTACTATTTTTATTCACGTTTTCGTTGTGTTATTTTTTTTATATTATATGATAAACAAAAAAGTACTTAGGTATCAATTGTTATTATGGACACATGGGCGTAGGAATAGGGAAAGGAGTTCGGCCTGTGCCCACCCCAGAATAGTCTGGTGTCCAATTTTACTAACAAGATGAAATATAATACTAACAAAAGAAATAACCAAAAAAATGGGAAAAAGATGTATCCTTGTAACGAATATATCTGTTCGAAGCTAAGAGCCAAGCCCTCTCCAAAATATACTTACATGTATGTATGTATACGTAGATAGGTAATGGATATACATAAAAATACAAAATATAGAACATGTTGAAAACTTAAATTAAGAATTAAGTTATATTATAATATATAATTATGTTATAAGAAAAAAATAACGACTGTTATAAATAAGACGATAATTTTTTTTTGGTAAATCAATAGATTATGTACATTTTTCAATGAATTTGTTATTAATAATTAATTGGTTATTTAATAAATTATTCTATGTGTTGTGACGTCCCATTAATTGAAATATTATTTTTAATTATTATTTCTTATGATCTATTTCTCTTTACCTTTGTATCTTTTTTCTGCATTCCTTTCTTATACTTTTAATTTGTATAATATTTAATATTATTTAGAGATTTATTTTTTTATTGATTATTTTATAATAATAAAGACTTATATTTTACTGTGTTGTTTTTCCATAATATTTCAGAAGTTTCACGCTATATCTCATATTGTGGTGTAAGCACAGTTAAACACTGTGTTCGACCCTTAAATTTTTGACACATTTCGCGTTGAGTACAGGAACTTGACGCCGCGTTTTGTTCTTTTACCAGAGCAAGATTAAGAAAATAATTAATTGCCCTGAGTGGGTATCGAATCCACAACCGTCGCGCTTATAGTCAGGCGCTATGCCTATATAAAGGTAGAATAGAATTAACAACAAATGTATGTCTGTATGCATGTACATATAAATGCATCAAATTATTTTCGATTTTTCAGCTGTTTCAAGGCAGAGGGAACCTGGGAACTCAGTTTTAAGACACTCCGTTTTCTACTTTTCACAGCATTTACTTCGTCGCACACTTGTGGCTCTGCACTAAAGACTGGCCTGGTTCAAAATTTTGCTACAAATTTTTTATATAGATTTTTGTATATTTACTTTTCTAACTTATATTTTCGTATTTCTATAATAAATAAATTATTTATATTATTATACATTTCTTTTATTTAAATCATATATTTTGTCAATTTTTACTATTAGTAATTTCTTGTTTGATAGCCCGATATATAACAGCGGCGTTATCAACCAGCTTATCAACAAATTTCTTAAAGCGTTTGGAGCCAATAGTTTCTTTGAATGATTTTAAAATTGATTTCGTATCGATTTCGTACATCATGGATGGCTTTTCGTTGTTTCTAAAGGTTATCATTTCTGGCCCTGGAAAGGTTTTGAGGATTAGAAATTAAGGGAGGATGTTACGGGTTTGATTTCTAATTCTTACATTATAGTTTTACAGGTTAAGGAATGATTCTTATGCAATACTATATATAAGATTCAGTGTTTTTTATTTATTATTGATGGTATAAAAAATGAATGGAATAACCATAACTTGATCGACAGTTCGTAACGTAAAAACGTTCGTAACATTGTCGGAATTTCGCCGCTGTTTTTGTTACATTTGTAGTGGATTGGGGACCTACAAATTAATTTGATCCCAATCTTTTTGATAAAAAATGTTAATCTAGTATGGTAATGGGCGTAGGAAGGGGAAGGGGCAACCGAGTGGTCCGTGCCCCCCTAGAATAACTTAGCGCGCAACTCCTTGAAGTTTTACTTACAACAACATTTGCCCCGGAAAATAAGTGTTGTTTTTTTGACCACGAACGTATCTGTTCAAAGCTAGAGAACTCCCTTAGAACGTATGTCTAGATACGCGGTCAGACGCCAGACAAGGGGATCTAGGGTTGGTTGATAAAACGTTCTTTACTTTCCACCGAATTTTCGAAACATTGCATGCTGATTGGCGGGACTGGACGCCGTGTCCGTCTACCAGAGTTAGAGGAAATGAAAACAAATTAAATTAATTAAATTCAAGTGGGGAATGAACCTACGACAATCGCCTTTACAGTCAGTTGCTGTGCCACTGTACCACGTCGGCCTCCAATTTTAAAGTGTAATCTCAATGTTACCTGAAAGATTCGACCACTGCCTGCCACTGTTACTGAGGCCGGTCGCTTCTGTAGAATGATTAATATTTATTTTGATTTCTTCGCTCTAGTAGGTATCTAAATAGCTGAGTTGAGTTTCGCTACTAATCACAAAATGTCTCGATGATAGAGTGGAAAGAGTGTGAAGCTACTGGCTACCTAGCAGGCAGAGTGACTCTGGCAACCTAGTATTAAACACTCCGTTCACATTAAGACATTTCCGTTTTCCACTTTCCGCCGGAATCTCGAGGCGTTGCGTGTTAAGTGTGAAACTCAACACCGCGCTTGTATCGATACCATATACCGTTGAAAATTTTAAATATTTTATTTCCCCGAGTGGAAATCAAACTCACAACCATCGCTTTTACAGTTGCACGCTTATGCTCTTGCGACATAACGTTCTCAACTTCAATATTACTTACTTATATTATATTTCTGCAAATGTGCTTTATAATATGGTAAATTCTTTTTCCCAGGCGACTTAAAGAAACTTAAAAATTTCACAATTAAGTGCTCCAAAGTATTATGTTTTCCGCTATCTTGTAAGCGGCCATATTGTTTTCGACCATCTTGTTTAAGTCCGCCATTTTGTTCATCCGTTTTTATGGCGAAGACTATACTTTCTAATTCCTTGTCGTCTACATTATTTTTAATAGTGAATTGATTGAAATTTTTAAATTGTTTTCTGGCCGTGTCTGCGATTTCTTCGAATTTCTTCGGTGGTACCACCTTGTGGATTAGAGCGTCGACATTGGATTTATTCTGGTCCTTTCTTACTTGGACCAGAACATAGCTTTCGACGGCGAAAGTACCTGTTAAATATAAATTCAAATTCAAATTCAAATAATTTTATTCAAAATAAGAAGTTACATGCTTCATTTTTTGAACGTCAAATTTACCACCAGTTCACTAAAATTAATGCCTCAGACCTGAGAAGAACCGGCGCAAGAAACTCAGCGGGACCTATTTTTTAAAATCAATTTTAAACAAATACATATTTAATTATTTGTGACAATGATACCTTTGAAACAGACTGGAGCGAGCATTTCATTCCCAAGGCGTGTTATCATTTACAAAATCATTAATTTGGTAATAACCTTTAACACACAAACGTCTTTTCACATTTTTTTTAAATCGTGATATAGAAAATTCTCTGACGTTTTCTGGGATCCTATTGTAAAAGCGTACACATTGTCCCATAAAAGAATTACGGATTCGATGCAACCGAGTTACAGGTGCACCAAGATTATGCTTATTTCTAGTGTTAATATTATGAAAATCACCAATTTTGGTAAAATTATTAATGTTTTTCTTAACATACATAACATTTTCAAAAATATATTGCGATGCAACTGTCAATATATTAATTTCTTTAAACTTTTGCCTTAAGGAGTCTTTAGGGCCTAAGTTATAGATTGCACGAATAGCTCGCTTCTGCAGGACAAATATCGGTTGGATACCGGCTGCATTACCCCAAAGTAAAATCCCATAGGACATAATACTATGGAAGTAACTGAAGTAAACAAGTCGAGCCGTTTCTACGTCAGTTAATGATCTAATTTTTTTGACCGCGAAAGCTGCAGAGCTAAGTCTATTCGCCAATCCATCAATATGGGGTCCCCACTGTAATTTGGAGTCTATGGTGATACCGAGAAATACCGTAGAATCGACAGGATCTACGGGTTCACCATTCAAGAGTACATCGGCTTTAACAACTTTCGTGTTAGGTGTTCTAAAAATATTACATTTAGTTTTTTTACTATTCAATAGTAAGTTATTAACACTGAACCAATGTACTACTTTCGAGAGAGCATTGTTTACATCGTCATATACGATTTGTCGTCTTTTTATTTTGAAAATCAATGAGGTGTCATCAGCAAACAATACTATCTCATGATCCTTTTCAACTAGATATGGTAAATCATTAATATATATTAAAAAGAGAAAAGGACCAAGAATAGACCCTTGTGGGACCCCCATGCCGATTACCGAACCAGGAGATTTCTTGCCATTCACATCAATCCTCTGAACTCTGTCAGCTAAATAAGAGGTCAGAAGATTGAGTGCATGTCCTCTTATGCCGTAGTAGTGTAGCTTCATGACCAATGTTGAATGCTGTACACAATCAAAGGCTTTGGACAAATCACAAAACATGCCAAGAGCATCCTGCGATCCCTCCCAAGCCTCATAAATATTCTTTATAAGACCTATACCAGCATCTGTAGTTGAACGACCTTTAGTAAAACCATACTGTTTATTGTGCATGAGATTGTGTGAATCAAAATGCAGTAATATTTGATTTAGGATATTTTTTTCAAAAATCTTACTGAACGAGGGTAGTATAGAAACAGGTCGAAAATTATTAGGATCAGATGTACTACCCGATTTAAATATAGGTATGACTTTACTAAATTTCATTAGGTCAGGAAACACACCATACTCTATACAATTATTAAATATAGTTGCGAGGTGAGGAGCAACAGCGTCTATTATATAACTAATCAATTTGACAGAAATACCCCATAGATCTGACGTTTTCTTGATATCAAGGGACTTAAATGTCTTAATGATGTCCCTTGAATTGACTGTTTTAAATTTGAAATCTACATTACATTTATGTACGCTCTCCTTAAGTAATGATTCAGCGACAGTTGTGGAGGATATAAGTTTATCGGTTGTTGAAACTGGAATATCAGCAAAGAATTTTTCAAATACACTTGCAACTTCTTGATCTGAGCTGGTTAAACCTTTGTCAATTTTTAATTTAAATTCAAAGTTATGATTCTTAGCTTTTCCAGTTTCACAATTAATTATGTCCCATGTCATTTTAATTTTATATTTTATTGATATAAGGAAATTTTATTTTGGTCCATTCTTAGTTTAACCAGAACATAGATTTGGACGGTCAAAGTGCCTGTTAAATATTTTATGACTTAATAAAGTTTTATTCAATATTTTTTTAGAAATTTTGCTACAGGAAAAAAAACGGTATTTTGGGTAAATGTTTCAAATATTATTTTTTGTTTATAGAGAATCTATAAATATTTCTTCTAGCTGTCCACAACTAGTTGTAACATTCTTTTTTATACAATACTTACTTTGAAATTTTGTGAAAGAAAGGTGTGTATTTGATCTATTTAAATGCCATTGTGGTGCGTTGTTTGGGAATTTGACTGTAACTTGGGATTAAAACAGGGAATTTCCCTATTTTCATGCGCATTTTACCCGCACATTTATTCCGCATATATCGGTGTAGGCAGAGAGTATTTACTGTCAGGACACTCCGTCGCCCAATTTACTAGTAGCATACCATTACTGATGAATCAAATAGTCTAGCCACGTATTTATTATACAATAATTAATACATACCTAAAAGTACTAAGAATAGGACTGTCTCGAACGATTTCATTGTTTTAAATTACCATTTATAGTATGAAAATATGTGATTAATCAATTTTATTATTCTTTAATTACATTTTTAAGGCACGGATACGAGTTTTAATTATATTTTTTTCTATTAACTGAATTTAATGAAAGAAATAACTTTTTTGTCCAAATTTAACACATTATTTGATAGTCTTTTAATATTAAAATGGTCATGTAGTTGAGGTTGAGGCGATTGGCATGAATATGGGGAATCTCCGTACTCTTGTGATTCTACGCCACGACGGCCTCATCTGGCAATTTAACTTTGTTTATTAGATTTACTAGACTAAAAATTGTTCATTAAATATTATAAAGTTAGACTGTAAACGCAACTTCGAGGGAAAATCGAGCCCACACATAAATTACTATTTACCTTCATTACATACATTACATATGTAGGCGAAAAGAACGGAGAAATCAATCACTAGGAAAGTCGTTAAACATTAATAAAAACACTATATATTTAAAATATATTTATTATAAATCAGTACAATTGCCATTTTTTCAATATTTGATTCGTTTTTGATATTGAAAAAATATTTTTGGATGAAATAATAAAGCACCAGTACTTTTTTTTACAATGAGACACATATTTTAACATTAAATTGGTAAATCAGTTTGAAATTTAATTTAGAATTTTGTATCAAATTTCGAATCCTTTTCCAAATTTTGAATAAATATATACATATTTTTTTACCAATTTAAAAATTTACCATTTTGTTAAAATTTTAACAACAGAATATTATGAATATAAAATATATACAAAAAAATTAGTGCATCGAGATTTGAAGCCGCACTTAATTAAGTAACACATTTAAATACAAATTAGCTATTTTCTATGTTGATATTTTAATAACTTTATAACAAATATTATTTAATATTTGTTCACATTTCTATGAAATTTTAAATAATTATTCACAGCTCCAGACATTTCTCAGGTAGGCAGAGAGAATCTAATAACAAGACACTCCGTTGTCCATTTTTCACATATATATTTAATTGCAGTTATAAAATGAGGCCATCATTTTACAATGATGTGTAAATGGATTTTAAGCTAAATTACATTAAACATTAATGCGTATAAAAATTATGATAAAAGCTAAATGAAAAAAAAAAACAAATCCTTTTTAACTTTACGCCGTATCCAGCATTAGCGTAGCAGGGTAGGCAAAGGGAACCTAAGAACATAATGTTGAAACTCTGTTATACACTTTTACCCATAACTAGAGATGCTTATTGAGTGGCGGTGAGTTCCCACCGCGATTTTTTACCCTAAGCGGGTAAATAAAAATCCATCACAAACACCGCGTGAACACGATACGATTGCCTGTAACTTTTATAATTTAAAAACTTTATCCATCTTTATTTAAGTAAGTGCGATTTCAAATCTCATAATTTACATCGCTTTAAATGTATAGTATATTAATTAAAATATAGTAATAAAATCAGTGTTCAACTGTTTTAATTCATTAATTTCACACATAAGACAAAATTGAAAATAAGCTACATTATAACTAAAAGACGGACTGACAGAAACAATGATATAGAAACATATTTTAGATTTTGTATTCCTTAATTGATTTCGAATTAATTTTGAACTAAAATTTAAGATAAATCATATTGCAATTAAAAATGAAGCGACCATTGCAAGCTCCATTCTTCTTTATTAGTTTGTCATTTAAAAGTAATAGTCAATTTCTAATATTTATTTTTATTAAATTTCTCATAAATTTTATACAACATGCTTTGATATCCTCATTTTTTCAGGTCTTAAATTATTATAATAAAAGTAAGTACAGCCAAAACATTTTGAATAATTTTACATTTTTTTAATTATAATAATACTTAAAAATAAAATTTAAGAATAAATTAACGTATGGCTTTCAGTTAAATTAAAACTTAAATAAATTTGACTAAAAAAACTTCACTGTTGTTCAACTTTTCGAACAATGTACTAAAAATTTGACATGTTATGAAAAAGGTTCAATTCTTTTAAGAACAATTTTGCCAATTTTCAAAATTTAAAAATTTATTGCACGATCTTTGAATTTTTTCAAAATTTATTAATTATAAAAATATTGTTATTTTGTTATTATAGTATTATTTATAGATATAACATAAATCCTTTTTATTTATTTTTTTACAGTTCTCATATTTATTATATATTAGTGTCAACAAGTCATAAGATATATAAAAAATAAAACAAAAGAAGAAATAATGTCATTAATAATGAAAAATAGGTATTTTTTTTTAAATAACATAAAATTCTTTTGAAAACGACAATTAAATTAATTCAAAGATATTATTTTACTTCATTTTAAGTGTTGTATAATTGAAATATTATTCGTTGTTCAGGATAAACTATTTGAGAAGATTTTAAGAAGTTAATTATTGTAGTGCAAATATATTAAAATTTTACAAAATTGAAAAAAATAATATTAACAGTATTTCAAGTTAACAAATTAAAAATAATTTAATATAAATCAAAATTAAAGTCAAATTTGCAAAACACATTAAATAAAGTCACAGATAAAACAAAAAAATGTAAGTATTTAAATATACAGTCTTAGTTTTAATCACTTGACAGTTAAAACGTACTTGACACATAAAACGTGCACAAAATGGCGGACATCAACAAGATGGCGGCGGTGCTTAAGGCGGGAGCATTACACGCTAATACATCATTTGGATATTTATTTGGTGGAGGCGCTTCTTCACCTACTTTGCAATATTCGTTCCGTGACTGAAAAATAAATATGTATTTATTTATATTAATTCAATTATAAGCCATATAAGCGCCAACTTGTTCCAACACATATAAATACACAGAAATATACATAAATACACATAAACTCACCGCAAATTCTTCCCCACACAGTTCCCTACAAGGCGGACACACTACACCGCCGCGATGCAACCATCCTTTTTGTATGATACGCACTTGCAACACTTGCCCAGCAAAATAGCAAGAGTAGGTGTAGTTTCCTACCTGAAAACGATATAAATGGTTGTTTTATATGTTTTATGTAATAAATAGTTCCTACGATTAGCGCGGTCAAGCAAATAAACTCTTCAGCTTGATAGTATTATTATACATCAATGTTTTTTTATATGAAATAAAATAATACTTTTTCTATCTATTTTTATGGAAAGACTTGAAAATGTTTTAATATCTGACTGACTTATTTTCTTATTTTCCTATAAGATTATCTATCTATATATATAAAAGGACTTGTGCTGACTGACTGAGGTAAGACGCACGCAGAGCCGTAACCGCTGATGGTAGAAACGTGAAATTTGGGCAGATGTTTATTTTCATATTCTGGACATCCACTAAGAAGGGAATTTGAAAAATTTTAACCCCAAAGGGATGAAATAGAGGTTGAAAGTTTGTATGGAAAAAAAATTTAATCTGTACCGATTTTTATAAAATTTAAAATTCAGACTCTTAAAAATATTTCATTGAACACGTGTTTCATGGTTTTTAAGAATTCACCCCCTAAAGGCTCAAATAAGGGGTTGAAAGTTTATATGGAAAAATCTTTAAATTGCCACCGATTTTTATAAAAAATTAAATTCATACTGTTAAAAATATTTTATTGAACACGTGTTTCGTGGTTTTTTTAGAATTCACTCCTAATAAGCGGGCGAAGCCGCGCGCGCCCTCTAGTTAAAAATAAAAGTAGTCCATTTCTACTTACTATAATATGTATTCGGCCACTTTCACATTTATATTTGTAGCAACCGGAGCCCCAGTGCTGCCATTCGCGAATCTGAAGATTATTAAATAGAAAGTAAGCTTCACGCTATCCGCAAACAGGAGGTTAATAAACGTACGTACATAAGTTAAAAGGATACCTATTTTTCAGACACTCCGTTCTCCACGTACCATCAGAATTTAATACGACATGGTTAATCTTAAGATGGACGTTCGTATATGCTGAAAGTCATTGTAAATGCTGCTTTATGCTAAAAAAACGTGCGGCCTTAAATGTAACAGGTTATGAATTTGATTCCCACTTGAGGAAATGAAATATTTCACATGTTCATCTCCTTCGGTAGAAACCGCGGCGTTCGAAGGAAATTAGGGAACGGATGTGTTTTAATGGGAACGTTTAAACCTTAAAGGTTTCCTCTGCCTAAAAAAGGTATACATATACATATTTGCTAAATTTAATAATATTATTGTAATGCTAACTTGAATAAATAATATATATCTACTCTTATGCAAAAAAAAAATTCTCACCTGCCTACAGGATTTCTGTTCCCAAACGCGATCGCTGTGATCGAAACACTTTGAATGTGCTCCATAGTTCTCGAGTGCGAAATTTACTTCGCTTTCTGGAAAATAAAATAATAAGTTTATTAATATAACACTCGGAAGCACTAATTATTTTTGCCTTACTTAATACAGTTTTAAGTTCTGTGAGGGAATATATAATTGTTTTCAGTTAACATATATGTTTTGAAATATTCACTTTAAATAAATAAGTCTAGTCTAGTTAGAGGTCGTGGCGCAGCGGCACGAGGTGTGACTGCAAAACCGACTGGTTGTGGGTTCGAATCCCACTCGAGGAAATGAAATAGTTACTTAAATTTATATTTCCATTTCTTCGCTCTGGTGCCGAGGACAGGCGTTGCGTTGAGGCGAGGCGTTGAGTTCTGCCACTCAACACGCAATGCCTCCATAATTCGGCAGAAAGTGGGGAACGGAGTGTCTTAACATTAGGTTCCCGCTGCCTACCCTGCTGTGTGCGGGATACAGCGTGAAGCTGATAAAAGATAAAAGAACATACGTTTTGAAATATTCACTTTAAATAAATAAGTAAATAAATAAATAATGAAACCACGGGAAAATATACTACTAAGTTGGTGCGGTGCGGTACTCAAAGGTTTTTAATACACGTTTCTTGCAGTAAAACTAAGAAATATTTAGCTATTAAAAAATTAAAATGAAAAATAAATGAATTAAAATAAATATTTTACGTCACTCAAAATGTAACCTTACATTACAATACAAAAAACAACAAAACTTACTCGGCGTGTTCTCTTCGTAGGAACATCTACTTCCCCTGATGAGAACGTTCTTGTGTTTCCAAGTAAATTCTTGTAAGTACGGACAATAGTCTGCGAGTGAGACCGAGCCCCCGTAGTGGGCCTCGTCTCCCGGCGGAATATTCGGTAATTTGTCGAAATGCTGCGAATATATTTGATTATTTTTTTTATTTAATTGAAATATTTTATATCGGCTCTGGTAGGGAGAACTTAGTGACAAGTCACTAGTTCTCCGTTTTCTACCCGAATTGCATCAAACGAGCGATTATTTTAATTAAAAGTCTCTCCTCTCTACTTTCTCCGACTTACCTGATACTGTCTCGGCAATATAGTATCATGGCGTACAAGATTACACAACACTACAGCAGTTCGATGCGGAGAACACTCCGTTCTTAAAGGATCTCCTTTTACTCTCTCACAAAATGGCGCCGGATTTCTTCTTCTGTAAAAAATAAATAATATATTGGACTGTCTGTTCTTACCGTTTTTTCATTTTGATTAGTTTTAGTAGGTATTTGTGTTACTTACATGTCAGTATTTGTTCCATTAGAGTCGCTTGTGCAAAAAGTTAATTTTTGAGTTTCATATTCATTAGAATTGGAATAGATTTTATTATAATAAAATAATAATTGAAAAACCGGACAAGTGCGACTCGGGCTCGTCCACCGAGGGTTCCGTACAAAAATTGAAGGTTTCGAGCTTTTTTGAAAATCAGGCTTAGGTTAGCCAGAGCCTTTTCATTTGATACTTCATCTGAACTAACTTTAATACCAAATTTAGCCCAATTTTAAGGCTATTATTATTTAGGATTTAATCACAAATGTATAGATTTCAGATCCTGAACCAGTACTATCTGTAGATGGTAGTAGCCAAATTCATAATTCTAGGTCAGCCGGAAGTAGCCTATGAATTTTGATTGACTCTATAGTGTGGAAATACGCGTTTTTTTACGATATAAATGTCCATATCTTTTATCTAAGTAAATATACAAATATGTTTTGAATGGATTGCATTTTAACTGGATATCTAAAAGTGTTACTAAGATAAAGGTCCTGACAGACAGACGGACAGAAAGACGGACAACAGAGTCAACTTATATGGATGGATTTCTTTTTTTCTTAAAAAGTACGGAACCCTAAAAGGATAACACTGAACAAAATAATTTTAAAAATTATTGTTAGTCTATCATCATCTAGTTCTATTATTCAATAAATGTATATTTTGTAACAGTACAAGTATATATACTTTGTTACTAATTTGCAACTTCGTTTATATTGTTGTTCGTTGCTTATAGCAAGTGGGGAAATGGGAAGCTAGCGTTGAGGAACTCCTTTCTAGCGCTTTGCTTATGAGAACGGAAAAATATAAACAATTTAACCCACTGCATAGGAAACGAACCCACAAATATCGCGTTCACAGTCAAATGGTGTGGAATTGGGCGATAACCACCTACCGAAATAAATATACCATATAAATAACTTACTCTATCGTTGAATTATCCTCAGCGCTGCTTGTAAGAGATGTTTTATTTATTATAGAAATTTTAGTTAGAGAACATATAAAATGCAAATTTTGTAATACCATGCGTATGTGCCCAAGTAGGCAAACGTTAACAAATATTAACGATATTTAATAATTTTACTATATTTCGGTTCACAGAACTTTAGTATTATTAAGTATATCGTTAACTTAAATAAGAAAACGTGTAGTTACAAAAGCATCAACTAATCTTAATAAGTTCTTTGATTTTCACGATTATTACACATTTTAAAGTAAACTATTTTAACTGGATTAATCGCATATATTTTGTATTTTTATACATTTTTGGAAACACGACGTTTCGAACACTTTGCAGTAGTCCGTGGTCGTCTATCCGTGACGTCTACGAAACATACACGATTAATCCGGTTAAAATAGTTTCATTTAAAATCAACTAAAAATGTTACATGTAAAAATACAAACTAGTAGGGAACGGAGTGTCTTAGCACTAGGTTCCCTCTGCCTACCCTGCTGTGTGCGGGATACAGCGTGAAGCTGATTTCTTTTTTTTATTTTAAAATACAAACTAAAAGAAATAATCATGCAACGAAACAAACCTGTACCTCAAGCTCTGCGCCCCGAGCCACTGCTTGCACGATGTCATCGCAAAGTCGCATCCCAACCCCTTACCCCAATGTAAGGGAGAAGCCTTATCATAGTCCGCTAAATACCACCCCGTGTCCTCCATCATGGCGAACGTGACGCGACTGAATACGGAGTTCTGTGTGTGTGTGCCTGTCATTGCTTCGTTCTGGAATTCGGAATAAAGTTTTGGAATCAAAAATATACCTGTAATTTTCTATAGGCCAGTCGTGGCGCAGCAGCACAAAGTGTGACTGTAAAACCGACTGGTTGTGGGTTCGATCCCCACTCGTGGAAATAAATTATTTATTTACATTTATATTTCCATTTCTTCGCTCTGGTGTCGAGGCTAAGCGCGGCGTTGAGTTCTGCCACTCAACACGCAATACCTCCAAAATTCGGCAAAAAGTGGGGAACGGAGTGTCTTACACTAGGTTCCCTCTGCCTACCCCGCTGCGTGCGGGATACAGCGTGAAGCTTATTTTTTTTTTTAATTTTCTATTTTGTATAGAAAATTAAAAAAAAAAAATCAGCATGTCATATTGTATAATGCAATAACATAATATGGAGATCTAGTTTCCGGATTATATTATTATATGCTCATATAATAACTGGAAGTATTTCCATAAAAAAAAAGCACGTACTGGGTCATATTTCTGGATCTGAAACTATAAACGCTCCAACAGTGCTGTAAGTCTATCTTACTACGACAACATTTTCATGAGTTGATTAGCATTTATATTTATTTTCTTCAGTAAATAAATATAGCATGTTAATTTGAAACACATGGAAGGCAAATATTATTCAGTCACAAATATATTTTTTTTGTTGTTAAAAGTCTAACATTTTCCATTTAATTACTACTTACCTCAAAAACTCGCTTCTCCCAATGTGTGAGTGCTGTACCGTCCCCACCTTGATCTTCTAACTCCGCTCCTTCTAATTTAGAACAGTTGAAGTGTTCCCGAACCTATAGAAAGTTAACTAAATTTAATTGAAGAAGAAAAAACGAGACAAGCGCGACTTAAGCTCGCCCACCGAAGGTTCCGTACGAAAATTGGAGGTTTGAGCTTTTCCTGAAATTCAAGCTAGCTTAGCTATAGTCCTTTCATCTGATAATTCACTTGAACTAGCGGCTTTAGTTAGTAAAAAAAACTAATTTTAATTTTTTTTTTAAGGTTATTTAGGATATAACTTTTTAGGTTATTTAGGATTTTTTAGGATATAACCACATACGTATAATTTCCTGATTTTTTTGTGAAGTACTAGTTCACCTGTAGATGCTAGCTGCCAAATTATATATTTTTTTAGGTCAAGCGGAAGTATTCTGTTATACATATTTAGAAAAATATTTATTTCGAATAAGTATATTTCATTTCCTTTAAAGTTTGGAAATAAACGCGGTTTTTGTGATATAAACGGCCATATTTTTTTGTTAAGTAAATGTAGAAATGCGTTTTTTTTTTGGAATTCAAGGGACTCTCCATCTTTTTGTACGCTAGTAAATAATAAATATGAAAACTAACCTCCCTGACAACTCGCGGAGTAACTATCATGTGGAAAGTTCTCGATATATAGCCCTGTCGGATCATCCAGTTATTCCGCGTGATGTTCTTCACTACACGGTCTGACCACTTGTGGATTTGTAATCTGTGGACAAATGTTGTATTATATTATATTGTTTATGTTTAGTGAATATTTTATTAAAAAAAAAAAAAAAAATCAGCTTCACGCTGTATCCCGCACATAACAGGGTAGGCAGAGGGAACTTAGTGTTAAGACACTGTGTTCCCCACTTTCTGCCGAATTGGAGGCATTGCGTGTAGAGTGACAGAACTCAACGCCGCGTTTTGCCTCGACACCAGAGCGAAGAAATGGAAATATAAATGTAAATAAATATTTCATTTCCTCAAGTGGGGATCGAACCCACAGTCAGTCGGTTTTACAGTCACATTCTGTGCCCCTGCGCCACGACTGGCCTCTCTAAAATTTTATTCTTTATAATTTTATGTAAAATTTTCTTTATTACTTTCTGATAACATAAATATTGTTTTTCGTTTATAGTATTTTACTTTTTGGATAGGTAATATAATAATAAAGAAAATATTGCGTGTATCTGTCTATTTTTTTTTTGTTAAAAGGCATATTTTTTTAAATTTCTTTCTTTATCACCATACTATACCTACTTACTCTTCATCTAACGGTGGGTTCCCAGTATCAGGACGACGTTCAGTCAACGGTTCTCCATTTTCATCTCTGAAATTGTGTAAAAAAATTAAACTTACGCCAATTATAAAACGATATAGGAAAAAGGTAAAAAAAAATGACTGTCATATGGCCTTCAAATATTATAGGATAGGCTAAAAAATCCCTCTGTTTTTCGCTTGCTGCAAATATCTATGGTATTGCGTATTCGATTATATAGAACTAAAATTTTTGTAACCAAAACAAGAAATAATTTACATTACAAATTCAAATATTCCCTAAATTTTATTCTACCCTGCCACGGCACTTAATGAGTCACATGCTAACTACGTATTTCAACGCCACGTTTTGCCTCGCCCCAGAGCGAGGAAATGAAAATATTAAATATTTCATTTATTCGAATGGGAATCGAACCCACAACCTTGGCGTTTACAATCGTACGCTTGTCACCCTGCGCCACGACTGGCTTTTTTCTTACTATACAAATTTACCTGTAAAATCCAAACAAGGAGACGCTAAAGCCCAATGCGTGTAACATTTCATGTTTAACCGTCGATAATACAGAAGGTAGATCTCGATATTTGGTAGAGAGCTCTCCGGGGCAGAAATTCGCGTGGCCAGCTACTGGACTGGAAAAAAAGGAAGAAATTCGATAAAATTAACTGCTTCACGCTGCATGCATCGCATGTAGCAGAGTAGACAAAGAGAATCTAGTGTTGAGACACTCTGTTTCCCACGCATCATTTCATTTTCGAGATAAATCCAGTTGAGTTTCAACACTCAAAACGCTTGCTTGTGGGGAAATGAAATACAAATAATCCACGACGACCTTAACATCCATATTTGTCACTGACATTACCAAAATGTAAAATACGTAGTTATATAATAAGTATGAATACAAAATATTAATTAGTTGTAATTAAAAGTATATACAGTGCATAATACACCAGGAATCGAACCCGTCACCATTGCTTACCGATCCAAAGCAGATTCCTGTTGGCAGTGAGAAGCGTACGCTACGGTGAGACCGCGTCGACATCTATCTGTTTCTACCGCACTGACGTATAGAACAAAATCTGTATTCTCCACGCCTATGATTTGTTCTTCCTCATCTTCTTCACCTTTTTCTGTAAAGAAGAAGTGTATATTTTAATAGAACTACGTATTTTTTTTGAAAAGACAGGTCAAGTGCGAATTAAACTCGTTCACAGAGTGTTCTATACAAATTTCATGATTGTAGATCAACGGGAAGTACACCTATAACGAATAAAAGTTGACAAACTTTAATTTACGGGCGTATGCACTCATTTTATATAAAATGACCTAAATATATAAGTTTGTACTGTTTTTTTTTTATGTAATGTATCTATAAACAGCCTATTTTTTATTATTTGTACCTGTTACATTCCAGGTTAACGATGCGTAAACTCTCGTACATATACGATTGGCCACTGATAAAAATATCTAATTTCAATTTTAGAAAAGTCTGATTCCACTCGATCCACTATTTAATTAAAGTTCATCTTCGCTTCTAAGTGACAAAGAAAATCTTACCTATAGTCTCACTACCGTAATTTAGTGCGTTTACGGCGACATCACTCTCTATCTTAGATTTTACTCGCGTCAACTCTCTGCAATTGTGGCCAGTACTGTTGCATACGTAACAAGGCTGAAAATAAGAAGAAAACAAATAATATATAGTTGATACTCGATCGACCAAGTATTCATTAAATAAGAATGAATATAAGTGCATAAATATTAAACTCATGGGCGTAAGAAGGCAGGGAGCCGGGCAGGCCTTGCCTATCCCAGAATAGTCTGGTGCCCACCTTAGAAATTTCACTTACAACAACATATCTTCAAAGCTAGTCAGGCGAGCAAAGGCCAGTCCCCCCATCCCCAGAAAACACCTCTAGATACGTTAAGGAGATGGATTTGAATGCCTAATGATAAGAATTAGTCAAGTTAATCGTATTTTTTGTGTAATATTTGAAAATTAAGTGACGTCGTTGAAAAAAACCGAGGCTCTCGGTTTTTTAAGGCACCCGCAGTAAAATACAGGTATTTGACTGCGGGTAGAATGTAAAATGCATTTAGTATTTCATTAGAGTTTCACCATACAAACAATTTTTAATATAGAGATTAAAATTTCCAAATTCAATACGTCGTAAAGAGAAGCTATAAAATATGTTCTTAATGCGTTTTTTGTATTACTGAAATATATCGTTTATTTATTTAAAACAAAATGTGTTATTACTTATATTTTATAGGTATGTATGAAATTTTTTCCATATTTATTCACAAGTTTATTTTAGCATTATGAAAAATATTAAGATTCTATTTTAAAAGTCTAGTTTGATTTTTTTGTTTATTGCACTATGCAATTTTGTAAAAGAAATAACGGTACGGTAATGATTTAACAATAGATAATATCGCTAATTTGGTGCAACAATAATATAAATGGTTTTATTAAGGCAAATAAATATGATGAAATACTTAAAATTTTGTTAGGGTCGTCATTGCAACATCAATAGATATGCCGTTGAGAAAAAAGAATTGGAGCGTTCTCCAAAACTAGTTCGAGTTTTATTAAACTTCCTTTGTTTCCAAAAATTTCAACGTCCGATCCCAATAAAAACAACATGTTAATACTAACTGACGCGGTGTAATTTACACGTGCATATTCTTTATACGGTCCAATATTTTTTTAATTTGACGGTGTCACATATAGCAGGGTAAGCAGAGAAAGTTGACAATGTTAAATAGCGGAACGCAACGCCGCGCTAAGTCTGGTTACCACAGTCGGAAAGAAGCTCACAACCATAGCGTTTATAGTCAGGCAGTGTGCTGTGTGCCGTGGCGCACCACGGCGGATTCAATAGTTTTATAAATATTAACCCAATTTTCCTAGTTGCTTGTACGACAAAAGTTCTTTTCATTTTAATCGAATCAACTTTACTTCCAGGGCTGACACTAACATTGCATCTCAACAGAGTCAACTCATTCGTCTTACTGACAGCTAAATTTGAGGACTTAAAGAAGATCGCTAAAAATTTTCTCGACGATGCAATATTTAAACAACTAGCTGAATTCATATACAAATTGAATGAAAATAAGGTGGTGGATATCTTTGATGATGTCGACTTGAAAGAAAAACAGACTAAGCGTGGTTCAGGGTTAGTAAAAGACAAAAGTGATTCAGATGTGTCCCTGTCAAGTGAAAACATGAAATATATGCCAAGTAAATTAAAAAATAACGTTAAAACGAGATTTGAATCCAAATCAAGACATATAAAACCAAATAACACTAAAGAAACAGATAATAAAAATATTAAAAAGATTATAAATAATAAATATGTCAAGGATGGTTTGACCATAGATAATATAGAAAGCGATGACTCCAGTATAGATACAGAAAAACCTAAGAAAACTAAAACAAAAGGAAGAACAATAAGTGATGGAACATTTAGAATTAATACAGTGACGAGCGCTAAAGAGCGCAATGAATTTGATCAATATGATAATTTTAAATATAAGAATCAATGGACGGATTTTCTTAGGAGTAGGTACATACATTAGACATAATTAACAGTATGATTGTATTAAATATATTTTTGAAGTAATGAAATACTGAAGGGGTTTCTCAATTCGATGCATATATTTACTGGTTTTTTCTTTACGGAGAGTTTTGATTATTTGTATTTATTAGATAAGGTATCTATGTCCTAGAGGTAGTCCCAAATATACTTTATTGCAATTCAAAAACAAAAAAATCAACAAGCACAAAAAATACTTTTAGTCTCTTTAATAATTGTTCTTTTTCACTTAATAATGTTTGCTTTTTATAATCTCTTGTTTAGATTCACGCTGTATCCCGCATATAGCAGAGTAGGCAAAAGCTGAGGAACGTGTTAACACATACCGTTCCCCTCAGACCGTCTAATTTTCAATACACTACAAGTAGAGATCAAGAAATTGAAATTAATTTATTCAATATACAAACTTTAATTTCCTACAAATAAACGAGATTTACTTAAATATCAATCATCTAGTTTATTTAAAATAAAAACATGGACAAATTAATAGATGTATGACGACGATGAAATGTGTGGAAAATATAAATATTTACTTAGACCATGATCCAGACAACACGTCAAGTTGAATAATTTTAGTACAATTTTTAATTAACTAAATTAATAACATATTTAAATTAATAAAAAAGGCTATGTTTTGCATACATTGCACTCAGTTACCTACTTTCCGCGCCATTTTTAATGAGTGGCAGAACTCAATGCGACTTTTTGTCGATTTGTTACCAGAAGATGATAGAGAAAAAGAAGACATAGAAAACAAAAGAAAGTGAAGATAATAAAAAAAACTATAAATAATAAAAAAAATCTATACATTATTCATGTAATACAACCTAGTGACAGACAGATAGATTGATAGACAGGAAAGTCTTAGTAATAAAGTCAGTCACGTTTTACCTTTTAGGTACCCTAAAAAAAATGAATATTATAATAAGTTTTTACAATATACATATTAGCTTACAAGTACAGGGTGTCGTCGAGCAGTAATAAAAAGTTATATATAGGTGTTCACTTAGGTCAATGATCAGATCTAACAGGTCACCCAGTTCACGCAAAAGCCTAGCAAATATATTCAAAGTTACTTTAATTAACCTACTTTATAGGTCCTCAGAGAAATGTCTACATACATTAAAATAAAAAACTGTTGTTTGTCACGAAATATATTTAGTAATTACATATTATTTATTATCTATAAAAATGATTTATGATGCAAGAGCGAGAGGTAAAAGAGGCAGGGGTAGACCTCGGTTGACCTTCGAAAAGACAGTAGGTATAGATGATACTCGAGGAAGGTCACGACGATGAAAAGCATGAGAACCCCAGGAGGGCTTGTATGAAGACCGTAGAGTAGCATTTAATTTATTTAAAAATCACATAACTCACGACTTTTTCCACGATAAGTAGAAATAAGACATTCTGTTCTCCACTTTCTGATTATATTTTGAGGGCATGTTAAATGACGGAACTTAACACTGTGCTATATTTGTATAAATAAGTTCAACGTACAACTTAGCTCAGTTCTCATAGCGTTTATAAGTTTTCTAAAAAAGTCATATACGTAAAAAATACTTACATTCAAATGATATTCCGGCACTCTAACTTCTCCACACATGGTTTCTGCACTACAGGTGTCTATACAGTGGGACCTGCCACCGCGTATGAACACTTGTCTGGTTGGACATTTTCTGTAACAAATAAACACACACACACATTAAACAAACGTTTGCCTTAACAAAAAGTACGAATTACATGACATGAAAGTACGGCAATAATAATAATAATACATTATTATTGCGGCACATGAGGCGCAGTGATACAGCGTCTATTTGTGAACGTCACGGGTGTAGGTTCGAGTAGGTTTGAGTTCTGCCACTCAACACCTAAGTTCTCTAAAATTGGACGGTGCGTGAGACGCGCAGGGAATTAATATTAAGTTCCCAGGGTCCCTCTGCCCTTCCTGCTATATACGGGATATATCGTGAAGCTAAGTAAGTATGATGGATTAAATTGAATCTTACACCATAACTTTTCACGATACATGGACTGGATAGATGGATCTAACTCAAAAATATAAATATCATAGAGGGGGAGCAGAAGGCAGCCAGACCTTCATTAAGTTACAAAACCTGGAAGTTCCTGTGTACATACTATATACACCTAGCACCAGTAAGTATTCATCATCATCATCATCTTATTTTAAATTGAACATGAAGGTTTTTATTTCTTACGTTGAACGTCAATTTAATTTCGATAGAATGATCATACCTTTCACGCTCTTCCTTTTGGAAAGTATGCCTAGAGACGTCCATGCTTAGTTCTCTCTGTTTCCCTATAATGTAAAATACGGGTTCAGAAGACAACTTTGAAGTCCGACTGTAATCATGGATATGAGTTCGATTCCCACTCGGAGCAATCGATTATTTTTACTTCCAAGTCCTGGTAACAGAACAAAGCGCGGCGAGTTTTTCGGTGGAGTTTTCGTTCAGCTATTCAAAACGCTATGTCTTGAAAATTGGATAGTGTCCGAAAAAAGAAGTGCATTGACATTAGAATGCCTTTGTCAACCCTGACAAATGCGGGATACTGCGTGAAGCTATAAAAAACATATTAATATAACGTATACATAACCGCAGGTCCATCGTAAATCAAGAAAATTTCCCGTGGGAGTGCTCTTTTTACGACTTGCGATAAAGTTTTACATAAATATAATATTTGTCTCTTTGTAGCGTAATAGAGATAATTCTATACTAAATATTAGGTCCTTACATATGAAATTGGCATTTGCTATGGGAGGAACTAAAAGTCGAATATTTTTAATATATTTATTTAATCAAATGAACCATTGTTATCTATGCAATTTTGCCATCTCAAGCTAAAAAACCGTTCGGACGGGAATCACTAAAATCTTTGAAGGCGGAAGGACTGCCCCATCATAGTTTATTTTTTTCCCTTGCAAAAAGTTAAATACCTAATATTATAAAGAATTTGATTGGTTAAGTGCACTAATCTGGGGAAGTGATGGTTTAAATAGTTTTTTTTTTGTATTGGATTGTTCATTTAGGAGTCGCCTGTAAACGCGACAGGTTGTGGGTTCGATTCGCACTGGAAAAAATGAAATATTTAAATTTAGTATTTGGTAACGAGACTAAGTTACTAACCGAGATGAATTCCGCTACTCAACACGCAATAACTCCAGAATTCGGTGGAAAGTGGAGAACGTAAGTGATTTAATGGGAACGGATTGTCTTAACACTAGGCTCCCAGGTTCCCTCCGCTTACCGTGCTGAGCGGAAGCTACAGCCTGAAGCTAAAAAAAATGATGACCAAGTATTTGTTTCTTTCATAAAAATATATACACATTAAATAAGTGTCTATTATCATTGTCTTGATAACAACAATTGTTATCACTGATAAGCTATCGTACGTGGCGTTCAGACGCAGAAATCATATAACCATATGAAGATATGCTAAAATGTAGTGTCCTTTAAATAAAGTGCTTTTGTGTAGTTTCTTTGTTACCGGAAACGGATGTTAAAGTAACGGTATGTATTTTTTTTATTTTATCGCTAAATTCTGCATGTAACGTGTTACGCAACGGGAACCTTGTATTAAGACCAGTTTTCACCGCCAGCGGAGCGAGCCTATTAATGACTACGTTGAACTCGCAGATGTAAACTGCATACTTGTATTTCCACTATCAAATAGTGGAGCGAAAAGGACCGAGCGAGCAGAAAGAATTGAAAAGATCTCTCCCAGTTCGCGGACCGGAGAGAAGTAATTACAAAACGTATAAATATTTGAAGGAGGATTTTATTATTTTTGAAACATTGTGTCTTGGCATACGGAACTCAATGTCGCCCTTTCAACTTTCACTTTTACAAGAGCGAGAAAATGAAACTGTAAAGTACATTTATACTTTAATTAAAAAATTATATCTATCAAGCGATCAGAGAAGAAATATAAATATGAAATATTTCATTTTATTTCCTTGAGAGAATCCAACTCTCAACCTGTCGTTTTTACAGTCGCACATTTGTGACGTGCCCTTCGACTAGCTTCTTTAAATACTAATATAAACATATTAGTTTTCTTTTTATTTCAACTTCACATTGTATTTCGTATCTAGCTACTATATACGGGTGAGGGAACCTAGTGTTAGGACATTCCGTTCTCCACAGCCCTATGTTCGAAATATTGTGTGTTTAGTAGTGAAACTTTACGCCAACTTTTTTTACACTATAGCGAATAATGAAAATATTGTACTCTCCCGAGTGGGAATCGTACCCATATACTGTCGCGATTGTAGTCACACGCTGTGCCAAAACGACCTCACTTTTACTTTATCAAAAATGATACAATATCTATACAATATTTTATCAAAATAATGATATGTATGTGTATCATAAATATTTTCATAGTCTTATCAATAGCGCCGATACATTATCTAATGTTCCTAGAATAAGTCTGGCAAATATTTTGTAGTGCATTAACCTTATTATACGTTAGGTTAAAAGTTCTGGGTTCCAATCCATAATTCTATATTTCATCATACTAATATTATAAATATAATGAATATATGTTTACGGAAAAACTACTCAATCGATTATTATGAAACTTCGTATAGTATAAATATTTTTTTAGGGTTAAGTTTAAGTAAGGTATTAGAAAGAACGTATTAATAAATATTTGTATGTTATTGTAGTATGTTTCAGCCTATAGTCTCTAGTCTATATTAATATAAAAAAGCGGAAACTACATTCTTTAGGAGTGCCATAAGGCCATATAACATTAGGGTGTAAGTCTTAATTAGCTTTAAATAATGAAATAATAATAATAAGAGACGCCATAGAATTGCTTCAAGAGACTCTGCTACAAAAATTGTTAATTATATGTATTCGTTGTATGACAAAAGTATTAAATTTTATTAGTAAGAATAAGACATCTAGTGACAAAAAATAATTGAAAATTGTAAGATGTTATTTTATTGACTTATATTTCACATGTATATTGAAGCTTACGAGCGAAAGTTATTTCATCATCAAGGAAATTTAATGAAGAAAATCTTCGGCTTTTATAGAATGTACTCGTAATTTGGACGTATACTTTTCGAGAAAATGTAAAATTTAAATAATTCAACGCTCTGTTTACGGCCGCAAACCTAGGCTCGAGTTCCGCGGGGGGTGCCTTTGCCGCCGATGATCCTATCATACAGCCACGTAGTGTTCATGTTCATTGAATATATCAATATGTTACCAAACGAAAAGTATTATGTGGTATGCGGGCGAAGCCGCGAGTGGGCTCCTAGTATATTTTAAAGCTGAAAAGCGTGATTGGTTGAACGCATTAATCTCAGGAACTACTAGTTCGTCGTGATTAATTCTTACGTCTTAATGTAACCCATTGTACTGTTTTTAGAACACATATAAATAAAAATAATTAGCGATATTTACATAGAATTTTTGTGTATATATAATCCCGCTTTTTACCGAGAGAAAATCTGGTCATGTGTCATACATACTTTTAATATATCAAACGATCCTTGTAGTTTATCTTTAAATCTCGTAGACGTTGTATTTGAAGGTTTTTCTTTCAATTGTGACTTCAAACGCGATTATCTAGGATCATGAGAGGATCACCGTACCCACTTAACTTATGTTAGTCTAAATATAATATTCGTTTAGGTAAATACGTACAATAAAAGAAATATCTATATATATATAAAAGGACTTGTGCTGACTGACTGAGGTAAGACGCACGCACAGCCGTAACCGCTGATGGTAGAAACGTGAAATTTGGGCAGATGTTTATTTTTATATTCTGAACGTCTACTAAGAAGGGAATTTAAAAAAAAATTACACTAAAGGGATAAAATAGGGGTTGAAAGTTTGTATGGAAAAAAAAATTAATCTGTACCGATTTTTATAAAGTTTAAAATTCAGACTCTTAAAAATATTTAATTGAACACGTGTTTCATGGTTTTTAAGAATTCACCCCCTAAGGGTTCAAATAAGGGGTTGAAAGTTTATATGGAAAAATCTTTAAATTGCCACCGATTTTTATAAAAATTTTAATTCAGACTGTTAAAAATATTTTATTGAACACGTGTTTCGTGGTTTTTTTAGAATTCACTCCTAATAAGTGGGCGAAGCCGCGCGCGTCCTCTAGTAATACATAAGTTTCGTTTATTAGGTGCGGAAATATGACATTATGACAATTAGACAATGCACAAACGTAACTACTGGAAACGTTAAAATATAGCATGTAGGTAGAGAGACAGAGAGAGAGAAAGAGACAGAGAGAGGGAGAGAGAGAGAGGGAGAGAGAGAGAGGGAGAAAGAGAGAGGTTTGTTTGAAATTCTTGTGGTCACAGAAATAAACCTGTTTTCTTTTTTTCATCTTATGGTCCACGCAAACGAAATTGCGGGCGACAACTAGTTTGGGTAGCCTCTTAGGGTGCCTCAAAAGGTCCGTTCAATATATATAAAAGAATATTCGTAGGTGGTACCCATCTCACCTTTACTAAAATTGTTAATATGATATTTTACATATAAATTGGGTTGTTTCTCAGAAACAATTGTGAAGATAATAAGTTCTTTGATTTTCACGATTATTACACATCTTAAATGAAACTATTTTAAATAAAAAAAATAATAAACGAAACGTCGGGTTTACAAAAAAGTATAATCTTAAATATACGCAATTAATCCGGTTAAAATTGTTTCATTTAAAATTGTGAAGTTTTACGTCGATACGATAATAATAAAGCAGTGAATGATGATTATATATTGATCACTTTCCGACTGCACAGACTCTGACCGTAAGCAATTGGTGTGTAGCAACCTACACAATTCTCAGCAGAAGCCGAGGAACCAAAGCAAAACTCTGTGTTTCATTAATATAGAAACGTTGTCCACTGTGTTACCTCTATTTTACTATTTTGCTGCATTACCCTTACAACTACGTAAGTATACGTGACGCCGCTAAGCCACTGTCAAACATTGATAAGCAAATATGGCATTGATAAGAAGCTCGAAAACACGTGATATTTACAAATTATATACTTTAAACGGAAATTGTAAAAAATAACAATTTTAGTTTGCTTAGTCGTTGATCTGATCTTAGACTGTGTGGGATTTTTGTGTGGATATTCAGTTAGTGCCAGAAGTAATTGGATTCCTTATCCAGGTAACAAGGAAATTCGTGGCGTTGAGTACCGTCATTTAATTTTCAAGAAAATTACGTAGATAGTGGGACGGAAACGGAGTGTCTTAACACTAAGTTCCTCTTCCTACTTTGAAAAACATACATTTAACTGACAACCTCTTAATTGCAGGTGATGACAAGCTCAGCGCTACCAAGTCAGGGTCAGAAATATCAGGGCTACCCCTACGTGAACCCGATAGTGATAGATGCCCCCACCATAGATGCTGCGACAGCTTCAAGATGGACCAATTTACCGAGAAGACAGCTCGTGCCCGAGAAGAGAGGGTCTTCGAATCCTGTAGTTTATATAGATATGCCTGGAAACTCCGTAAGTGTTTTTTTTGCTTCATCATCATCATCAGCCTGTCCTAGTCCACTGCTGGACATAGGCCTCTCCAATGGCACGCCACTGAGCTCTATCTTGAGCTCTTCGCATCCAGCCGATGCCAGCCACTTTGCGAATATCGTCACTCCATCTAGCTGGAGGACGTCCCACACTACGCTTGCCGAGGCGTGGTCTCCACTCTAAAACGCGTTTACTCCAACGGTCATCGGTTCTGCGACAAATGTGACCAGCCCACTGCCACTTCAGCCTGCTAATAAATAATAATAATGCTGCTTAATGGGAACCTTTTGTTAAGATACTCCGTTTCCATTAAAGCACTTCCTTTTTCCACTTTCCGCCGAATTCTGCAGGCATTTCATGTTGAGTGTCCAAACTTAACGCCTCGCTTTGCCTCGTGAGCAGAATTAGAAAATAAATGTATGAAATTTAATTTTACAGGCAAGCAGCACAACAGCAGAACAAAGGCCCAGTGCAGGCATCAAACCTGAACCTGACGATACTCCTGCCATATACATAGATTTACCTGAATCTACGCCATTACCAGACCGACGAGATGTCGACGTGAGGACAGCGAATGGTGGCAATGAAGACAATCAACGAGATTTTGTCCAAGTAAATCTATACTAGCGACTTTATCAATGTAATAGAACAATAATTTTAATATATGTTTGTTTGTTTGTCTGTCGTTTGCACGCTAATCTCAGAAACGGGTTAACCGATTTAAATTAAGTTTTTTTTTATATTATTTTGTTTTATTCAAATCGGGCCATAAACAAAAATCCGACCCGACCCGACCCGATCCGATCCGGTTATATCCGACCGACTGGTTTTTAAAAATCTGAGATTAGCGTCAACAAACAGAAAAACCAATAAACAAACAAAATTTTTAAAAATCATTCTAGGGGTTTCCATGTACAGACAACGATGAGTTACGATTTTATTATAAGTATAGATAGTTTGTTTTTTTAAATAATTTAATATCCTTATTAAAATTACGAAAATGCAACCCTAATAAGAATAAGACAAAACCCTAATAAAAGGTTTTAATCACTTCAGAAATGAAAGAAAGTGCGCTGCAAGCATATATTATTTATAAAAGCAGGAACGTAATTCCGTGTACTTATTAAAAAAAATCACAAGTTTAAGCGAGCGAAGCCGCGAGCTGGTCGCTGGTATGTAATATAATGAGGCCATCGTGGCTTAGCGTCTGGCTGTAAACACAACGGTTGTAAGATAGATACTAAGTAGCGAAAAAGAATTATTTTAACTTCTGCGTTCTAACAACAAGGCAAAGCACGGCGTTGAGTTCTGAAAATCAACACGCAATGTTCCAAAAATTGGGCGGGGAGTGGGAAACGGAGGATTTTGACACTTCCTTCTGTCTACCCTGCTATTAGGATAAAGCGTATAAAAATAATAACATTATGACACATATCTCATAATTAAAATATATATTCTCTTCGATTCAAATCTTATAAATATTTAATATAATATGTTTCAGGAGACAATATTCTACGATCCGTTTGAGGATAGAAGGATCAACATGGAACAAAACGGCCAGTCGTCTCAACCAGGTTCGTCAAGCGCGAGTGCAGGTTAGATGATAATTATTAAACTTACAAAAAGTTAGTAAAATCAACTATTAAGTTCTTCTCTTCTTAAAATTTAAACAGACATGCTTATATTTGCCATGTAAGTTTCTTTAGGAGTATTTGAGAATAATGAAATTTAAAAAAAAAGCCTACAGAAACGGGAAACATTAGATTTTTACTTTTAATAGATACTCTAGTGATTAATTTTTTCTTTACAAACTTCTAACACTTTGAGCACTAAAATCATCAAGAAAAATGTACTACTTAAAAAAAACAAAGAATTGATACCTAATGAAATTGAAGAATTCGGTTTTTATTTGTTAAAAACATTAACAAAAGAAAACTGACTTTTTCAATTTCAACCGGATACCATATTCAGAACCTAAACAGAACCTAACCATACATTCACCAAACTATCATCGAAATCGGTTGGCGGAATATTGAGTTATTCGTAATAAATATACTTAACGCAAATTCAAGACTTATGTGACCATCAAAATCGATTCACCCCGTCAAAAGTTTTGAGGTAATAAAAATACCAAAAATACAGTCGAATAGATTACCTTCTTGCTCTTCTTCTATCATCATTACAACTTATTATTTACAGAACCTCCAACATCATCATCTACCCAAGGTTTCACATCAAAAGAAACATACATTTATGGATCTCAGCGGCCAGTTCACTCACTACCCCCACTGATGGGTGACTTCCCGGAACCGCCACCTGCTTATACAGAAATAGCTCCACCTGTGAACCAGGTTCCTGGATCTAACTCAGGGTCTAATACTGTCGTGGCATCACCAGAACCTCCGAGGACGGAAGTTATAGTTACAAGTTAGATATTGACTTTTAAAATATATAAACTGCTTTGATTTTTAATACTTAAATTTTATAGCCATTTGAAGATTAATATATATGTATGATTTTTTTTATAAATTTACCGTATACGCTACACGTTAAATTACAAAAATAAGGATCGATTTCCACGCGAGGTATATTTCATTTTAGTGGGGTAGGCAAGATATTTGGAAGACAACACGTTAGTATTAAGGCGTTTCCGTTCCCCACTTTCCGTTGAATTCTGGAGGCCTCATTACCAGAGAAAGGGAATAAATCTCTTTCTCAAATGGAAAAAAATATTAAATATTTTAAAATATTAAATATTAAATTATTTTAAAAAGTATTAAATATTTCACTCTCTCAAATGGAAATAGAAAGATGTCTTTAAGTTTTTTTTTATTTTCCACAGATCCACAATATCCTATAGGGGTCGCAAGGTCAGGTAGGAAGTTAGTGTCCTGTCAGTACTGTCGAGTACAAGTGCATACACTTGCTGTCAGAGCTAATGGCATCCTCACACACATTCTAGCTTGTATATGTTTGATATTGTAAGTACTTTAATTTTGACATTTTATGGTCGTAAATATAATTAGTGTAACGCTGCATCCCGCACTTAGCAGGGCAGGCAAAAGGAGCCTGGGAACCTAGTGCTGAGACAGTCGGTTTTACATTAAGATACTTCCGTTATCTACTTTCCGCCGATTTCTGGAGACATTGTGTGTTGAGTGGCGGAACTCAACGAGATGTCAATGAGGCGGAGTGTCTAAGCACTAGGTTTCTTTTCAAACGATACTATATGTAGGATACAGCGTGGAGCTAAAATAATATGATCCTTTCATACATTCGGTACGTAATCGTATACGCTACATCATTTTCTTTTTTACAGCTTCGCCCCATTAACAGTAGTCATATACTGCACGGACTATTTCAAATACGTCAACCATTACTGTCCCAATTGTAACAAGTTGATAGGATACGAAGTACCCATGTTGTGCCAAGAAATGACTTACATCAAGACCGTTGGTGGATAATAGAAAAATAAAATAAAAAATAATATGAAAAAAAAAAGAACAACAACACGCTTTCCTACATCATGTGAAACAAGTATATAGAATGTGCTTCGAGCTACAAATTTCCACTATTCCGATCCTGGCTCCATCATCAGACCAGCTCGATGATACTTTATCACCAAATCTACATATAACCGACAACTTTCATTATGAAGAATAGGGTCAAATTTAGATTCTTACAGATTTAGATTATACTTCACAGTTACAAGTCAACTTATTAAAAGCGTGTTAAAAAGATAAAATATAAATAGTCAAGTAGAGCACTTTATATGTAAAATCATATGTAATTTACAATATATACTCATATGAAATTAGTAAAATTAAATGTAACTAAATGGTTATTATTAACAAAAATATTAGCAACGTAGTGTCTTAAAACTAGGTTCCCTCTGCCTATATGCTATATGCGGGATACAGCGTGAAGCAAAAAAAAACTGATGATTTTTTAAAAATCAATATCAATAAGTACTCTTTGTGAAATGATCAATATAGTATAGCATATAAGACTTCCTAGAAATGTGGGTCACACAGTACAAAAAAGATTTTATTAACTGGACGGGTAGTTTCTGAGATTACCGCGTTCAAACAAGCAAACTCTTCAGCTTTATAATATTAGTTTCTATAATATAGTAATATTATTGTATATGTAAGAATATTATATTTTTTTTATGATTAATTATTTATTTTAGAAAAAAAAAATATTTATAAATAGTGTTAGAAATATTAAATTATATTAATATTTAAATTAATTGTTTTTTTTATTCATTTTCCAGTAATAGAGTAAGTCGCAGAGTTAATTTAGGAAAATTAAAATCCATTTAAAGAAAAGTTAGAGACTATCGCAGCGCAGTGAAGCGTTTGATTGTAAGCACGATGCGTGTGGGTTCAACAACATTCACACACAGAATTATTATAGTGAGATTATTTTCTCATATCGGTCAGACTTCATCCCGAGCGAGGGTGAATGCCACGATGCCACAGGCCACGATTCCTCGACCGTATTGTACGAGTTAATGGCTAAAAGCGTGACGCAAAAAGAAAGACCTCATCATCATGATGGGCGTAAACGTGGACAAAATGATCCGCGCCCACCCTAGAAATTTTAGCAACAAAAAAAAAGTTAGGCAAAGGGAACCTTTAAAACACTCCTGTTCCCCATTTCCGCTGAATTCTGGAGGCATTGCGTGTTGAATGGCGGAACTCAACACCGCGCTTTGCTTAGACACCAGAGCGAAGAAATGAAAATATAAATTTAATAAATATTTCATTTCCTCGGGTGGGGATCGAACCCACAACCAGTCGCGTTTACAGTCTTTGTACTGTACTGCGCCACGACAGGCCTTTATTAAATTTCATTTCTCTTCTTCTCTTCTTAAATTTAGTAATACAATTTTTTCAGAAAATCAAGGGACCGTGGATATGAGTATATAATTTCAATTTCAATTCGACATCTCCAAGCGTTCCTCAGATAAAGACTCTTGACAGACAGACAGAAGGACGGACAACAAAGCGATCTTATAAGGGTTCTTTTTCCCTCAAAAGATACGGAAACCTAAAAAATGAATATAACCCACATTCCGCCCACACCTCCCTACCTTATGGGTAGTGTGGGTTATATTTATTTTAATAATTTAATATGTTTTCCTAAAAAGGTACAAAATATTTTAAAATATAAAATTAAAAATATTTAAATTTCGCGCCACATTGTCATAAAACCGTGTGAAGCATTGCAGACCTCCTGAAAAATGGTTACGTACACCCATGGACTTTTTATCTTGTGCGGCTTCAAATTCCATTTTAGGGATGTTTAAATATTTTTAATTCTTGTGTATTGTTAAGCAAATTACGGCATTCCGCTACAAAACATAAAATATTTGCGGAAAACCGAGTAACTTTTGAGTAAGGTAAATCTTATTAAAAATGCAGAATAAAAAATTAAACCCGTTTCCAAATATCTGTCAAGTATATACTTTATAAGTATATTTTAAAATCTCGGAAATGCATCTTCTTCTTCTTCTTAATCTATATTAATCTAAAAATATACTAAACTGATTTTTCACATTTCTCATTTAGTGCTTGGTTTCCGAGAAATTTGTAATTAAAGCACTTACGAAATTTAGCGTCAAGTGTTTTGAAGTCAACATAGAGTACGTAGACACGTTTATAAAGTCAATAAATTCTTAATGATTTTAAACTATAAGATCGGAGGAATAAAATCTTTATTATTCTCATTTCTTCCGGGTAACAAGGTAGCGGCGAGCGCGGCGATAAGCTCCGCCACTCAACACGCAAGGCTCCAAAAATTCGGCAAAGTAGAGAGAGTAGAGAACGAAAGTGTCTTAATAATAACGTAGTGAGTAGAATTAAATACAAAAATCCCTTGTCTGGTACGCAGACTCACTAACTACTACAAATAATAATAATAATTAACAAAAGTCCTAGAAAAGATTATTTACGGGTAATATTTCCGCGTATCCTGAGAAAAAAGGTATAAGTCCATAATTACAATTTTAGTATAGATACTGAAATTAATTAAACAAATTATTTTCTTATGTTTTAACTTTTTAATAACTCACTCCGTTTTTTCTTCTCTATCTATTTTAGATATACTCGTTTTGTTGTGGAACTTAACGACGTTTGTTGTTTCTTTTTTGCTAACATCAATAATTTCTTTCTAAATACTTTTATATACAGCGCAGATATGTATATACGACTAAATATTTTTTCATTTTTTGTTTTCGTTTATTTAATTCTGTAATTTATGATATAGTATTTTAATGTTAATAACTTATGAGGCCAGTCTTTAAAAAGGTTTCGGCGGAAAGTGGATATATCTATGTGGGGATGAAACTTAACTCAAGGTTATTTAGAAATTTCGACGTATGGCTTAGTGGTCAGAGCGCCTGGTCGGTTTCCAGGAGGCGCGGGTTCGAGTCCCGCTACGTTCCAATTTTTATACGTTTTTTAAATAAGTATTTTTTTTCTTTCCTAAGTGCGGAATATAACTTAAAAAAAAATTAAATATTTACTCTCGGTTTCTATGTTACCGCTGCCTACCCTGCTATGTTCAGGATATAAGGTAAAGCTAAAAAAGTACTCATGTAAAATTTGAAACGATGTTACAGAAAATACGAAAAAAAAACTAAATAAAATAAGTTTCATTTTCAACAAAATCGAACTTATATCTTTTTTGATTAAAAACACAGATTTATAGCCTTCGCCACTTGCAGTAATATACTTCTATTATTATACATAATTAACGTTTGTTAAGATCGTTTGATCTCAATGAAAATAAACATGGCATGTTATACAACATTGTAATTGTTCCTATACTGATAGTTCCACACGCAACCTGCCCTGACAGTGCCGTTGGACATTTATTGGGAGAAGATCTCAAAACTAGGTTCCCTTGTTCCCTTTACCTACGTACGGGATACAGCCTGAAGATAAAAATTGTTTTTTCAAATATTTTTTTCTTATTTACTAAACACATTTTTACATGGAACGTTAAACACACGTTAAATGGAAAAAAAGATAAGTCTATAGTCCCAACACTAGGTTCCCTCTGCTTATCTTGCTGTATGGGACGTCAATCTTATATAAATATTATTGTTATTATTATAGCCAGAACCTACAATTATAATAATGTGAAGCTGTCCCTAAAAATACAGGTTTTAAAATAACAGCCAATAGACAAGCCCATAACACAATAATTACTAGAAAGACTTACCTATTAAGCCTAATTGGTCCCCCAGTTTTTCTTACTTTTAACGCTTCTTCCCAAAACTTGACAGCTTCTGGTAGAATTGTGTTCTGAAAGAAATAAATAATAAAAACTTTGTATTTATAATTATATCTACATATCTAGTCGCGAATTTGTTTTCGGACTTTAAGACGGTTTCCGGGAGGCGGGGGTTCAAATTCCGTTAGGTTAAAATTTTTATACGTTCTCTAAAAAAATATTTTAGACTCTTCTAAATTGTTTAATCTAAAAAATCCTGAAATTTGGCATGTGAGATTTAGGTGAGTCTAGGAGAGCATTGAGAGAAGATTCTTTGAAATTCTTACTGAGAAGGGAAAAACTGAATTTTACTTTTTTATATAGGCGGCCTCTAGGCAAAAAATATACACGTCGGGGCATACCGACTCGTGCCAGACCAGAAACAATAATTGGATGTTCAAATTAAAAGATAGCTACAGGAATCGTATGAAAAAACTGATAAAGATACTGATATTGGCATATGATTTGTGACGGTATAGAAATTGTTGGACAGCAGCATTTAGTGGAATCGACATTCTTTAAGCTATTTAACTTGTCTAGTCTCATTTGTCATTCTCTTCATTGCTTATTTTCCTTATTCCTTAACTCAGTCCTAATATACAGCATTCGAGGAGTCCCCGAGTACGGACTATCGACTAATGCAAGTAGGCTTTCCGTATACAGCATGTGGATATTCTGGCCTTATGATAAACTTCTACTCTTTCGTCATTTTCTTTATTATTGAAGGTCGTGCCCTATCTGGTAGGTCCTGGTGAAGGATCTAACAAACATATCATTGTTTGTTAGTTCCTTCACCAGGACCTTTACATACCATCGGTCTGTAATCTCCTCAGGGGCCTCATCTACTAGTGAAATCTCCTGTACTGTTGTAGCTACCAATGCAAATGTGGCCTTAGATATCTATGGAATGAAACTTCTGCTAAATATATTTTACAAAAAATATACCAAAGCAGGAGATTTTATGACTGAAAACATGCGGCTTATAGCGTGAAGTTATCTATTCTATACTTACATTTATCATATCAAACTTCTCTGATTCTAATCTGAAAAGAAAACAAAATTATTATTATAAGAAAAAACACCGCAGATGCCAGTCGTGGCGCATGGCTACAAAGTGTGACTGAAAACGCGATAGGATGTGGGTTCGATTTCCGGCGTTAAGTTCTACCACTTAACACGCAATGCCTCGAGAATTCGGCGTGATATGGGAAACGGAGTGTCTTACCACTAGGTATCCTCTACCTACCCTGCTGTTTGCGGGATACAGTGCGATGCTACAAAATGAAATATAATTTAAGAAATATTTATTAACCTTCACTAACAATTCAATTTTGTTTACTTTATTGTTTGTACTCTGAACAATAGTGCTTTACAAATATATATTTTTATCAACAGTCATATAACCAAGACGTTTCGAATGTCATTCTTTAGCCAGTAATCTTACCAGCGCGATTTCTATATAACATTCGCAGGCAAACTAATGCCTTGAGTTCATTGAAATGCCCATAACTTTTTTTTAATGGACCGATTTTGATGAACCAAACTTTAAATGTTAAGTTGAGTTAATTGGTGAGCAACTTTTAAGTAAATCGGTTCAGTACTTTCAGATAAAAATGTGACCATACAAATAGACAGACAGGCAAGAAATTTAAAATTTTTTTTTAACTTTTTATTATTCTTTTTAAGTGTCCCTATCTATATCCATTTCATTCCAAATTACTAAATGTACAGACAAAATATTTTTACTGTTTTATTATATATAGAGATTAGAAGGACGTCGTGGCGCATGGGCACAGGGATGTGATTGTAACGCGACGTTGTGGGTTCGATCCCCACTCGGAAGTATAAATTATTTAATAATGTTTTCATTCCTTCCCTCTGGCATCAAGGCCGCCCTCAACTCAACACGCCATGCCTCGAAAAGATCGATGGAAAGTAGGGAATGCAGTATCTTAACACTAGGTTTCCTCTGCCTACTCTGCTATAGGCGGGATACAGCGTGAATCTGGTACCTTAACTTTTTTACTTATAAACCCGACTAAATTAAAACAAATATTAAATGTTAAGGTAATTTCGCTAAAATACAAAAGTGCACTTGTCGTTTCTGAGATTAGCCTGAACAAGTACACAGAAAAACAGACAAACTGACCAACTTCAAACTAAACTAACTACAAAAATGCATCTTAAGTTTTTAATTAATCAGTTTCACGCTGTATCCCGCAGCCAGGTAGGCAGAGGGAATTTAGTGTTTAGACACTCCGTTCCCCACTTTCTGCCGAAATCTAGAGGTATTGCGTGTTGAGTGGCAGAATTCAACGCCGCGTTTTGCCTCGACACCAGAGCGAAGAAATGGAAATATAAATTTAAGTAAATATTTCATCTCCTCGAGTGGGGATCGAACTCACAACCAATCGATTTTACAGTCACACTTTGTGCCTAAGGTTTTAATAATTTTCGTATTAGTAATCTTAAGTGCGCTGCAAACATACATTACAGATATATTAAAACACGAACGTAATTCAGGGAAATACGTAAATAATTCAGTAGTTTAAGCAGGCGAAGCCGCGAGCTGTCGCTAGTTAGTTTTTATATAGATAAAGGTTCTAATTTTATTAAATATCTTCTGATTTCATTTTAATAAAATAACTGTAAGTTGTTAAGAAAATTATCTTACCTATACACAGAGTGGTCATAAAAAATACTTATTCTTAATGGTTGGTCAATACTTCTTTTCTTAACTAAATGTGCTGGTTCTATGTGAACACCCCGTATAACCTGAAAATAGAAACAAAATATAAATTAAAAGACATATAATATAGTCGACTTAGAGTGTATATGTATAACATATATGTATTTATTCAACTACAAATGGACAATCAAACATAAAATATTTTTATAATATAAACCAAGTAGTTTCTAATTTTGGTGCGTTCTAATAAAGAAACTTTTAGCTTCACCTGTTGTATTTAGACAGTCCGTTCCCGTTAGCACACTTCCGTTCGCCAGTTCCCGCCAATTCTTGAGACAGTGCGTGTTGAGTGGCGGAACTCAACGCCGCGCTTTGTCTTGTGACCAGAGCAAGTAAATTAATATATTAAATATTTCATTCTCCCGTGTGATAATCGAACCTATAACTATTGCGTTTACAGTCGCACGCTTTAGCCTCTGCGTGTCTTAATGTAAATAACATTTCATTTAAGATTCTCGAGAGAAATCTTCCATAGACAATTTCTTCTTCAAAACAATATTGTTTACATTCAATATTGTTTCGAAGAAGAAAATGTTTATTTACTAAAAACAAATATTTATAAAAGGCAAGCCTGTCTACTGAGCCCAGTCGTGGCTCGGGCGTACAAGAGTGCAACTATAAACGCGACGGGTTCGATTCCCACTGAAGGAAAATATTTAATATTTTCATTTCTTCGCTCTGATAACCAGGCAAAGCGCAATGCTGGGTGCTCTGGAGGAATTATGTGTAGAGTGGTGAACCTCCAGGTAATGCCTCCAGAGTTCAGTGGGAAGTAGGGAACGGAAGCGTCTTAATGTTAACACGCTGTCTCTTTCCCAGATTCCGTCTGCCTACCCCACTAAAATCAAATGTACCCCGCGTGGAAATCGAACCTTATTGTAATAATTTTACGTATGGTGTACACGTAAAATTTATAAAAAAACACGCAATGACTTCATAATTAATCTGAAAGTGGGGAACAAAAGTATCTTAATGGCCACGAGGTGTCTTAACATTAGGTTCCCAGGTTCCTTATCCATAAAATTAAAAAATATATTTTTTTTGCAAGCGCTTGTTTATAATTTGCTAGGCTGTTTGTTTTTATTTATAAAAAATAATGTTCAAATAGTGGAGGCTGACTGTTGTTCTTTTCGTCTCGAATGATTGGTTCGAAGGAAGCAGCGTGTTAACATTAGATTCCTGCCTATCCTGCTTATGCGGGATTATGCGGGATTCGTTTACAATCTGATCCCATGCCGATGGGCCACGACGGCCTCTCATTTATGTATGTATATATTATGTCGGTAACCGGTACATTATTTAACGTTTAATGTACTTCTTCAGTAAGATTATCTTCTAATGATGGTAGGTGTTGCCATTGTAAGGGTGATAGTACGCTGATTTATCTAAGCTATGTTTTTAAGTCCGCTATCAAAATATTTTCTAAATCTTACGAATACTATTCGGTAGACAATGAAACTTAAAATAACAAAATATATATAGCTTTGTATATTGGTTGACTTGCATCCTTGTTTGACACTTTACTCTGAATAAAATTATTAAAAAAGTTTGAAGTAAGTATTAGAGTAGAATAGTTAGTAGATTTATAGATTTTTGAAAATATTATTTATTTATTTCTTCATTAACTTATTTATTCATTAACTCTATAGATGAAGTCCTCCTTTAAAGTTTCCGTGACTGGGCTTTCAATAGCTATCAAACTTACTACTTAGGAATCAAGTGCAGGACACTTTGTTTTCATTGATACACTCCCGTGCCTAGAGGCCAGAGGCATTGCGTGGTGAGTGGCGGAACTCAACTCCGTGCTTTGCCTCATTACAAGAGCGAGGAAATAAAAATATTAAATATTTCATTTTCTCGAATGGGAATCGAATCCACAACGTGTCGCGTTTATACTCCAACGCTTATGCCTGTACGCCATGACTGGCCTCACATAATCAGGAATCGTGTTAAATTGTTAAAAAAAAAGCTTTAGGCGTGTTTGTCTGTGATGGAAAGTGGATTGGAAATGACGCCTTCATTTCCAATCAACTTTAAGTAAGTACATGAGGATAATAAATAATGGTAATGTGAATAAATATTCATTAAATGAAAAATAATTTGAGTTTGGTGGACTCAAATTCAAAAACGTGATACAGCGTGAAGCTATTTTTTAACCTTCGCGCTGTATCCCGCATATAGAAGGGTCGCAAAGGGAACCTAGTGTTAAATTCATTCCTTACGTATCGCTCAATTACGTGTGTAATGGCGCATCTCAATGCCACGCTTTGTCTTATTACCAGAGCGAGAAAATGAGAATAATTTATTTTCCCGAGTGGAAATCGAACCGAGTGGGACTTGTAATGCTTGCACACAACCTGTCGTGGGTTCGATTCCCATTCGAGGAAATTGGAACATTTAATATTTTATTTTTTTCATTCTAGTAACAAGGTAAAGTGCGCCACTCTACTCGCACGGCCACAAAATTCGGCAGAAAGTGAAAAACTGAGTGTCTTAACACTAGATTCGTAAGTTTCCGTTGCCAACCCTGCTTTGTGCGGGATACAGCGTGAAAATGGCAGAATAGACAGAGAGCGCCTAGTGGGAAGGCTCTCCGTTCTCCATTAAACGCGCAATTCGAGACATTTCGTATTGACTGGCGGAACTTAACGCCGTCTTTATCAGATATAAATCTTTTGTAGTAGAATAAACCAATGTAAAATTTAAAGCCAATAATTTATAGCGCGCTGCATTCAGTGTATGACGAACGTAATTTATATTACAAATATTACAATATTACTAGTTATTGCAGTTGCACTGTTAAAAGTAGATTTGCTGTAGCTTATCATATAAATGGTAGCGTGTCGTAGAGCAGTGGGACGGCTTGTGGCTGTAAGCGCGATGATTGTGGGTTCGATTCCACTGCTAAGTCAAAAGATGTTAAGCCATTCAACGTATCTTGGTATAAAGTTGGAACGGGGTACAAACAACAGACTATACGGTGGCAGAAAAGTAGTATTAATTTCATTTTAACATCATCGGGAATCAAACCTGTTAGGATCAACCAACAATCCGTTGCATGCTTTTATCATCGCATTATCGTCTAATGTAAACGTAATTATTAAATTGCACGATTTAAAGTGGTATGATGTCACATCAGCTTCTAAGGAAGTTCTCTATTACGTATAGTCCAAGGAACGACTGTCGTAATGTGTATCTAAGTAAATTCGTCTAAAATCAGGTATGAAAATCAAAATCATAATATTCTTTATTCAATTAGCCTATTACAATTAGGTAAGTAACCAATATGAATCGTAAAGTTACATAGAAATGTCAGTATTGTCAGTCGTCCTATAGGCAGCTGACTCCACTGACTCGCAAGGCAGTTCTGTGAAGAAGAGCCGACGAAAAGAAAGAAAACACAATAGAGTACTAAACTAGATACAAGACGATCCCTGCTTATCCAACTATGCGGGATAAAACGTAAGGCTGTACATATTTAATATAAATATCATTCCCCAGAAAATTTGAACCTGCACTACATTATCCCCTCTATACGTCTACGTGATAATTTTAAAACACCTTGTTACAATAACAGTAATTTATATATACGAAATTTAGTTTAAAATTGCGTATTTACGTAATTACAAATAATACGTAAATTACTTATTGCTCCGCTATTAGGACTTGAGGTGGTTGTCCACGGAATGTGCTACGCTATTGAAAGCGAATGAAATATCAGAAAAACAGGAACTATTTGTTGGTGGAAATGTAAAACTATTTTATTTAAAAGGAGTCCGTCCCGGCTAAGCGTTACTTTATACTCAGATATTTTCAAACAAATTTTGTCCTCTAGTAATAGAAATTTTATTATTATAAATTTTTATGAGAAAAATCATAAAATACAAATAGGAATTTTCTATAAGAATGTTATTAAATTTTTACATTTTCACCGCACTGTTGAAGGAAAGTAAGTTGATAATAATATAATATCATAATGTGAAAATATGATGCTATGTGGCACAAGCGACGGATGTGGGTTCGATTCCCACTCAAGAAGAAAAAGAAGAAGCTAAAAAAAATCTAAAAAATATGAGGCGGATCATGTCACAATGGAAGATGTGGGTACGATCCCCACTGGGGGGAATATATTTTTATAATTTCATTTCATTCATTTAATTTATTACTGTTTTAGAGTTCCCTCTTTCTAAAGTAGAAAAGAAAAAGCTTTAATCGGGATATAGCAAACAAGTTTAAAATATCTCAATTTCACTGGGTGACATGCCCCTACAACCGCCTAGATACTATTAAAATACAGGAATTTTTGATAGTGTCCATTTTCGCCGTTCCCTTTTTTATTAATAAGAAACACATCTTGACAGGTGGTATCGCGCATGCGTGGAATCTTAGAATAGATTATTTTAAGAAAGCAAACAGTGATGCAGCTATCGATAGAGTAAACATAGCATTTGTTAATACAAGCCAGAACACGCTCGAAATGGATCACGGTAGTGCTTACAATATTATATAAAGTACCTGTTTAAGTATAAAAAGAAGTGGTATAACGTCGTATTTTAATTATTATTTTTTATCGATCAGCAGCAGCAATATTAGCAGGGTAGGCAGAGGGAACCTAGTGTAAAGGAACTCCGTTACCCACCTTCCCTCCAGTTTTAGAGAAATTACGTGTTGGGTGGTGGATGTCACGCTTTATGCCGGTGCGCTTTACGAAAAACAACCAAATTATAATATAAAACAAAAAAAAAACAAAAATAATTAAATCATAATATTTCTGACACAAAAATAATTAAATCATAATATTTCTGACAACGGGAATCGAACTGAGAATTACGTTGTTTAATAGTTACTTACTTTTCAATATTTCCACACACATTGATAGCATCAACTTGATTGAAGTTATTAAGCATCTTGTTTGAAATTATCAACCGTTATTCGCCTGAATTTTAATTAAATTTGTCTAGTATAAACATTTCACGATAATAGCTTCCAATTATATTAATTTTCTACGTAAATATCCACCATTTATTTAATTTAGAAGGCCAGCGTGGAACAGTGGCACTGCTCTAATATTTTATCATTTTCTGGCTCTGGTAACAAAGTAAATCACGGCGTTGGGGCCTGCCGCTTTTAGAATTAGGCGGAAAGTAGGGTGAGTACACAAGGTTCCCAGATACCTTCTAACTACCATGCTATGTATGGAATACAGCGTCAAGCAAAAAAAAACAATAAAAAATTTTAAAAAATTGTGAAAGGTAAGACTCGTAGCGCAGCGGCACGATGTAAAATGAATGTTCCTAATAATTATTTTCATTTATAGTCTGGAGCGGAGATTGCCAGTATTTAGTACCTGTTAGTTGTAATTAACGTGGAGAACGGAGTGTCTTGCAAATAGAGATTTTTCAAGATAATACAATTTTAAGTTACATCACTTTACCGACCGTTACACAAACAACATACATTCAATTTGTATGGACAATTCAATGATGTATGGTCTCTAAAATCGCTTGCCACTTGAACAAACACATACGTACATATATTCTGAGACGACCTTGAAACCAAAAATGTTATTGTTTATCAATTTTGTACGAGATATTTACATTAAATTGCTAAAGTATTTGTTTTAACAATAAACATTCCTTAATGTTATGCAGAAATTATAATTTATTGGTCTGTTATTATAAATGTAAAGTTTTTTTTTGAGGTTCGCCAGCATGGTTTATAAGATTATGCAATAAAAAAATGCTTCGCGCTGTTTCAAAGTTTACGCTATGTGCTTAGAATCAGAGAGGCCAGAAGGAATCTATACTGGACATGTTAGAGCGATTCCTACTGGGGTAGTGAATTATTTTCATTTCCTCGCTCTGGGAACAAGACAAAGAGCATAGTACCGACGTAGAGTTCCGCCACTCAACACGCAATGTGTTGAATAGGCAACACGCAATTGGGCGGAACGTGGAAACGTAAAGTCTTAACACTAGGTTCCCTCTGCCCTGCTATTAGCGGGTTCCGAATTAAAACAGCTCCAAATATAACTTTTACCTTACTAATACCAATCTCTCCTCAGATGTAATACCTACAGGGAACGACAAAGGTGATTTCAACAAAATCAGAGAAGATCTAAACAACTTTGCAATGATTAAAAGAAACAAATTCATATCCACCCCACATTTTGATTTCTCCAGAAGCTTTAAGCGTTTAAATTTAAACAATATCGACAGTATAGAGATACAAGATACAAAGCCGCAGGAGGAAATACAAGAAGATTTGAAATTCTATAGGAATATACATATTATTAATGATTTAAGAAAAAGAGAAATAGAAGAAGACTTAAAATTAAATAGAAACATGCAGATTATTGATGATTTGATCAGACAAAACAAGTTGATTATAAGAGAGCCCTCGCCGAGCCCTGTTTTGATGTCAAACGAACTGGAATTTAAGGCAATGTTGGGTTCTGTTGAGAAATTTAATACGCCGAGGAGTAGAATGGAACCAACGACAACAACAACGTCAAAATTAGAAATGTCAACCTTTGTAGCTCTTGTTGATGAAACTGAAGTGAGGATGGCGTTGAAAAATGATCCTCTCGTGAAGAGAATATTGAAATTAGCGAAAAATAAAAATATGAAATACTTAAAGCAATTCAGTGGAGGCCAGAATATTTAGAACGTTTTGTACGTTTGATAGCGCTATAGGTTCGAATCTCTTTTAAATTCGTCATGGCAAGGCAAGGCATAAGTAAAACAAATAAAAAACCTATAAGTTCTTTTTCATTTACTTGCGGACCGAATTCTAGACTTTGTGACTTGATTGATGAAACTTAACGCCGCATTTTGTCTTAAGAAAGTGGATACATTCACTCCGATGGAGATTGAGTCCACAACGACCGCTATAATCGTAGTGGCTTCAGTGTCACCCATATAATACATAAGTAACAACAAAGATGATGTTTACTATACTGGGCACTAAGTGTCAGCAGACGGAACCTAAGAATCTAGTGTTAAAATACTTCATTCTCCAAAACTAGTTAAGACACTTTCGTTCTTCATTTTCCGCAAAATTTTTGAAGGCATTGTGTATTGAATGGTGAATCTTAACGAACGTTTTTCATTTCGTTTCCAGAGCGAAAAAAGAACGGAACCCCCGACCTCAGTCACACTATTCCAAACCTCCAAACGTCTAAGCTAAATAAATAATCCCTTCCATTTCACATTCAAACAAAAAAACGCCTGAGAAATTTCACAGTAATTAAGAAATTAAGTTAAAAATTCACGTTATTGTTATAATTATAACTGAACTCAAGTATGTGTAACTTCCCTTTGTCGTTTCCATGTTTCGTAAACCTCTTACTCAAGCGCCCAAAGTAAGGTTGAACCTTTTTTTAACCGAGTTCAAAAATGAGGTTATCAGTTTAAATTGTATATGTATATGATTATAATATTTGTATATATATTCGTCTATTTAGGCGTCCAAGAACGTGTGTTATATTTTGTAAGTGTATGTATTCATGTTTGTTCACAAATTTCTTGGAAACTAAAAGTCACATCAAAAGCATGCTTCTTGATTTAAATGAGATAGATAATAATATAAGATATTTCAATTTCTGGAACAGTTCAAGTTTTATCAGAATAAGTTTAGTAGGTTTAAAATATGTGTATCCACGCGTTTCTTGGGTTACAATATATGTAATTCAATAATTGACAGGTATTTAAAGTCGATCATTTTTTTATATAAATGACTCTACATTACTATATCTAAGACTTGAAATAATGCTACGCTGTATCTAGCGTATAGTGACCTTAAACCAGCATCCCGCTGTAACCCGCACACCGCAGCGTGGGCACACGAAACCAAGTGTTAAGACACTCCGTGTCACACTTTCTACCGAAATCGGTAAGCATTACGCATTGAGTGGCGTTTTTCCTCATTATCAAAGTGGGGAAATAAAAATATGAAATATTTTATTCCTCCGAGTGGGAATCGAACCCACAACCTGTAGCGTTTACACTCACCCGTGTGTAAACCTGCGTCACGACGACCTCAGTTAAGGCACATCTTTTATATAAATAATAATTTATTAAGCAAGTACATGACCTTTAAGAGTCAGTCAGATCTCACGATAAAACAATACGGAGTCATTCCACGTAGGAATAAATATTGCAAGCTATAGTAGGTATTTTCGTTGATATAGTATGATTAGGTCCACTTAGTAAAACTGTGGTAGTAAATTCAAAGCCCGTGCGACGTAAATACATCAAAAGGACAATATTTTAAATATATCGAGTCTTTATTGGCGTTTAGTTCGTGGTAATAGAGCAGACAAATAAAATAATTTAAATACTAGCATTTTCCCGAGTGAGAATGGAACCCACAACTGTCGTTGTTAACACATAAGTTAAAAATATTAAATTAATAATTTATTTACCATTTTGCACACAGAAAATTACATTAAAACCGTTCTTTTTACAAGAAAATGTTACCTAAAGTACCTACCTAAGGAAGGTAAAAACAAGTATTTTTCCTTCTATTACTTACTGATGAATTATATTATCATTATTTTTTTCCTTAAACGTATTAATTATTTAGGTCCCTATTAGTAACAATATAGTCTATTGTACAATGTGTAACTCGATCGTCGGTTCAACTGTGGTCTATGGATAAAGAACATTTCACCCCCATTCGTGTTTAGCGATTTTCACTGGTCAGCAGATTTTGGATTTTGGATTTTGGGAACAAGTAATTTAAAAAAAATGGATTTTAAAAGAATTGTAAACTATACCTATGGTTCTGTCTGCATTCGTGATTTTTTCCCCCTCAATATAGCTCAATGATAGGAATTTTTAATCTATCTCAAAAAAGAGAAAGGAGATTCTTAAATAAATTGGTTTTTTTCTATCATACAGTTCCTTGCAGCAGTAAAAATATCGTCCAGGATATGCACATGATGAAACTTATTTAGAAAACGTATAAAATTTGAACTTAGCGGATTTTTTATACGTTTTCCAACTGAGGTATTTTTCTTTTCTAAATGTGTAATGATGCTTTGAAAATCTCAAAAATGCACCTAATGATTCATCAGAACTAATACGACATTTTAGCAAAGCTAAAATTTTAGGGACTATTAGTCTAATATGTATGGAGTTCAAACAGTACTCCTACTCACTAGCTGAAAGTGGGGCCCTTTCAGAGACGGTAGGTCAGAGACCTACCGTTATTTAGCTACCGTTATGGCTAGAAAGATGATTGAGCCATCGTATTGGTCTGGGTGCTTATAGGAGGTCTTGAAATAGTCCATAAATAATAAATTAAAAATTAAAGCTTGATAGTTTAACGTCACTTGCTCCAACTTTAAACAACCTTTAGGACGTCTGGCAGGGGTAAACACTTTAGAGAGTATGCATATAGTCTTAACTACATATAATCCTCAAAATTTAAACTTTATCAGTATATAATACACGCGCACCTTGTGCACTCAATAATGCGCCAGTATTAGTGCACTTGATAACACATAATAAATAACACACCATTACTAGTGATCTCGATACTCTGTGTACCGCCGCCCATATGCATAACGCCCTAGTACTGGTGCACTTGAATTTACACCGGCTCACTAAAGTTCTCTCTATGTATCATATTATTTATAGATTCACTTTGCTTAAGAATTATCGCTCTATGCCGAACACAGTAGGGTAGATAGGGGGAACCTACTGATTAGACACTCTGTTCCTCGCACAATACCTAATTTTTTTAGACATTGCTTATCGAGTAGCGGTACTCAACGCTGTGTTTTGTCGAGTTATTAAAGGGAAGAAAAGAATTTATTATATTATGATGACTGAGTGGAAATCAAACCCACAACAGTCGCGTTTACAGTCACACCCTAACCCCGTGCCACGACGGTCTAATCTCTATATATTTATATATTTCCAGTTCTAAGTGATTGATCGGAATTTACATCTGTTACTTGATAGGAATGCACTTTTCGTAATGACGCAACACGAAAGCTAATAAAAAAACCGAGATGAGAAAGTAGATAAAATGTCAAAAAACGACCTTTGATTCTTATTTAAATATTTATTTAACATAAGGTTTGTTACATAATGTATTACATAAATTAGAAATTTAGCGGTGGTCGTGGCGTAAGACAGGGAATGACTGTAAACGCGACGGTTGTGGGTTCGATTCTCACTTCGAAGAATGAATTATTTAGTGCCGCCAAATATACAATCTAAATCATTCATTCTACGAGTGGGAATCAAACCCACAAATATCGTGATTGTAGAAAGACATAAAAGCCGAATATTCTATTTTACCCAAAAAAATCTAAATGCTTTAAATATATATACTTATTGATTAAAGTACCAACTTTTTCCACAATCGCCACCCATCCATTCACAGACTAAAACAAAGTTACTTAACCGACCTTATTTTTAACTATATATATGCACATATCCGTTGCACGTATGTTAGTATGTACATATAAGTTATTTTATTTACTCAACTATTGTAGTTTCGTGACTGTATATCACGATCCGAGGCAAGGGTGTAACTTAGAAATAATTATATCTAATAAGTTATATATGTAATTCTTTAATAAAAGGGACCTTCATAAATATAATTGGGATGTCTTTAAATGCTCCGAATTTTTTGGTCGTGAGTTCATTTTTTTTTAAATTGCACGCTGTATCCCGCATATAGTAGGGTGTAGAAGGAACTTGGCATTAAGACGCTTCGTTCTCCACTTTCCGTCTAATTTTGAAGACTTTGTGTGTGTTGAGTGGTGTAACTCAACACCGCGTTTCGTCTTTTTAAGAGTACCAGAAAAATAAATCGCGTTTACAGTCAGCTACTGTGTCATTGCGGTACGATCCCCTCTGCCACATTGTACCCACTGTTGAAGACAAGTTGTCTCAAAACTTCCACAGGGTATCATGTGCCGAAACCAGTAGACCTAAGCTCGGGCCGAGAGAACTAAAGCACTCCACTACAAAGAAAGTCCCGCTGAGTTTCTTGCGCCGGTTCTTCTCAGATGAGGCTGTAACTTTAGTGAAATTCTTATTTGGTATAAAATTTATTTGACTTTTTACATAAGCTTTGACTCGAGTTTCATAGAAGACAGACAAATTAGAGACACTGTGATCTTATTTGACGGTATCTTTTATGGTAAAAGGAAAAAAAGTGATGTGAAGAATTAATTATTTAGTAATTTCATTTCCTCTCTCCGGTACCAAAGGAACAAAATTCCGCGGAAAGTGGAGAACGGAGTGTCTTATCTTTATTACATTTCCCCTGCCTACGATACTTTAAAAGGGATACGACGTGAAGCTAGAAAAAACATGTTCCTTTGTTTAAGCAGGAAATATCAGATAACTAGCCAAGTCCTACGACTTAATCTCAATACTTATATTACATAGTAACTATCTAGGTACCTATATAATATTATATAGAGGCTATTATGACGCAGTGCGACAGTAGTACCTTCTGTGTACCGTAGTATCTTCAGGGACTCAGGGTTTAGGCAACTCAATCAAAATATATGGGAATTGATGCCTAAACACAAATAACGTTCAAATGCGAGTTGGAGGAAGCACGAAGGGTTCCGTACCATAATCTATAAAAACGGTAAAAAGTGTGTCCGCAAACCGGGATAGAACCTACAACGGATAACTACTAAAGGATAACAAAATAAAATTAGTTAGTAGTCACTTAGAAAAAAGTTACTTTAGACATTCGTACAAAACTAAAATCACATAATACAGATTACATCTCAGTCTCACGGTCTAAATCTAGAAATGTAGACAATAAGAGTTCATGGGTCGTCTTTATTTTATAATAACATATCATCGTGAAGTAGCTTCACGTTGTATCCCGCATATAGCATGGTAGGTTGAGGGAACCTAGTGTTAAGACACTCCGTTCCCAACGCACTGCACAATTTTCGAGACATTGTGCGCGTGAGCTGTCTTGTTACAGATACCCAGTTGCGTCGTGCAGTCAGGCAAAAAATAGGAGTATCATCGAAGGAAAATCAAAATCGTAAACATCAACTAAATCATTAGTAAATCACGCAATGGGACAGGTGAAGCGTAAACATTTATTGTATTAAATAGACCATAACTTTACATACAAGCATTTACGTGTAGCTTTTTAAAAAACAGTTTCACGCTGTATCCCGCACGGGAGGATAGTCAGAGGAAACCTGTGGTTTGTTGTGATACTCAGTTTGAATTTTCAAGGTATAGTGTTGGTGGCGGAACTCAACGACGTAGTTTATCTTGTATACTAGATCGAGGCAAATAAAAATAATTCATTTTTGTTATTCTTTTCCTAGTGGTCTTTTATTTTTCTTTTTAATTTCAAGTTTTTATGCAATTTAATTTACTAAAACCCATGAGGCACGACACAATATCTAAGTAAACATAAACGTGGCTGTTGTGCGTTCGATTTCCACTTTTACACCGAGGAGTAATAACTTTTCACTCTTAAACTACGTATGTATATAAAAAAGAAAAAAGTCGAAAATTCAAAATAACAATAAAATAAACATATTAGGTGGAGATCCCATCGCTTAAAACAGTAGGGATCACATTTTCTAATGAAACTTATATTTAAGAATTATATATGATAGCAGAATAGATTACACTAGGGTTGCCTTAAAGAATCCTGCCGCAATCACCTTTAATTAATGTTTTTCGTAACTCGTTTTTGGAAAAAATTGCACTCATATGTTTTTTATGTGAATCGCACATCATTTGAAAGAAAATCGCATAAGGAATTGGAAAAACAATGGTTGCCAGCTCTCAGTCTGCCGCAAGTCCAGGGTTGCCTGGTTTAAAGAAGTTACTTAATGTGAATATTTGCACTCATGTGTTTTTTTAATGAATTATATATCAAATTAAAGCTTATTTTTTTGTCATCACTAAAACACATGGTTGCCTGGAAAATCACTGCCGCAAGCAAAGGTTGCCATCATTTGAAATATTTTATTCTGATTCCGTTTGACTGAGAATAGATGATGAAATACGCGATTTGCCTTATGTTTTAAAGTAAAATATTATATAATAGAAGGTCAATCTTAAAATTAATGTTTATTCTAGCTATTTACCTGTTAAATGATGATTATAATCATATTAAGAACATACAAAAAACTATTTAAATATGAAATCATCCTTATTTTTCAAGTGAAATAATGAACCCATGATATTAAGTCTTTGCTAAATCTGTTTTCTAAATACTAATACTAATTTAAATTATCATTTTAAAACGACTAAATTATCTAATTAAATAAATGCTTACAAATATCAATCTATTATAAGGTATTAATTACATCATGTTTCCTTAAGATAATGAAGGGCGACAATTATTGCGTATGTTTTTTTATTAATTAAGAAAATATAGAAAATAACATTTCAATATACTCTCTCTCTCTCTCTTTGTCCTCTGCTCGTTAGATTTTTTTTTCTCGTTTTTTTTTTGATAACGGTTGCCGCAATCTTTTTTTTCTCACGCAACTTTTAAGAATTTGCATTGAAAGAAATATATATGATAGAATTATAATAAACAAAATTAATTTATCAAAAATAAATTCTAAGAAATTTCGACAGTAATGCCGAATAATAAACGCTATTTAAGGTTTATGACCAGGAGTCGACAAATATCAATTAGTTGTCTACTTTTTACTATAGATAAACATTTTGCGGCGGTATACAAAGCAAACAAAATGCAATAATTTTATTTTCGTAGATGTATTGTTTCTAAATGCAATAACAGTGCAACATTAACATGACAAAAATGAAGATCTGTTTTTTGTGCCAAAATGTTTGTGGAATTTAATAATGAGTCTGAAGTGTAAAATTATGTTGTTGTTTCGCCAAAAAATGAATTTTATATACAGTAACATTTTCTTAAATAGTAACACAATGCACGGTTATCACTTACAGTGCTACAAAAAGTTCATTGTTGTAAAACAAAAATATAAAGAAGAACCCCACTCGAGGAGATGAAATATTCACTTAAATTTATATTTCCATCTCTTCGTTCTGGTGTCGAAGCAAAGCGCGGCGTTGAGTTCTGCCATTCAACACGCAATGCCTCCAGAATTCGGCAGAGAGTGGGGAACGGAGTGTCTTAACACTAGGTTCCCTCTGCCTACCCTGCTGCGTGCGGGATACAGCGTGAATCTGATTTGATTTTTATTTTTCAATTATTTTCTAATGCAAAACGTAAGTATAATTAATGTTTGATAAGTATAATTAAATTTAATGTTTAATATTATATATTTTTCTCTGAGGACGAAGAGAGAGATTGAGAGTTTATAACGAGGTAATTTTCCATATTTTCTTGATTAATAAAGAAAATATCTGCAATAATTGTCAACCTACATTATATTATGAAAACATTATGTAATTAATATAACGATATACCTTATACCTTATAATAGAACGATATTTGTAAACGTTTATTTAATACTAGTGGGCGCGCGCAGCTTCGCCCGCTTATTTGAACCCTTACGGGGTGAATTCTAAAAAACCATGAAACATGTTCAATGAAATATTTTTAGGAGTCTGAATTTCAAATATTATAAAAATCGGTGCCGATTAAAAAAAAACCATACAAACTTTCAGCCCCTATTTTATCCCTTTAGGGTTCAATTTTCTTAAAATCCCTTATTAGTGGATGTCCAGATTATGAAAAAAAACATCTGTCCAAATTTCACGTTTCTACCATCAGCGGCTGTGCGTGCGTCTTACCTCAGTTAGTCAGGTACTTGTTTTATATATATAGATGATAATTTAGTCGTTTTAAAATGATAATTTAAATTAGTATTAGTATTTAGAAAACAGATTTAGCAAAGACTTAATATCATGGGTTCATTATTTCACTTGAAAAATAAGGATGATTGCATATTTAAATAGTTTTTTGTATGTTCTTAATATGATTATAATCATCATTTAACAGGTAAGTAGCTAGAATAAACATTAATTTTAAGATTGACCTTCTATTATATAATATTTTACTTTAAAACATAAGGCAAATCGCGTATTTCATCATCTATTCTCAGTCAAACGGAATCAGAATAAAATATTTCAAATGATGGCAACCTTTGCTTGCGGCAGTGATTTTCCAGGCAACCATGTGTTTTAGTGATGACAAAAAAATAAGCTTTAATTTGATATATAATTCATTAAAAAAACACATGAGTGCAAATATTCACATTAAGTAACTTCTTTAAACCAGGCAACCCTGGACTTGCGGCAGACTGAGAGCTGGCAACCATTGTTTTTCCAATTCCTTATGCGATTTTCTTTCAAATGATGTGCGATTCACATAAAAAACATATGAGTGCAATTTTCTCCAAAAACGAGTTACGAAAAACATTAATTAAAGGTGATTGCGGCAGGATTTTTTTGGGCAACCCTAGTGTAATCTATTCTACTATCATGTATCATTCTTAAATATAAGTTTCATTAGAAAATCTGATCCCTACAGTTTTAAGCGATGGGATCTTAGGCCATATATACTTATATTTTCAGTTCATTTTGTTCATTTTTTTTAACTATATTATATATCATTCAACACGTAATGCCAGAATTCGACGAAAAGTGGGGAGCGGAAGTGTCTTAATAGGAACGGAGTGTCTTAATATTCACAGATTCTCTCTGCCCATCCCGCTTTGTGCGGAATACAAAAAAATACTTGCTGTAATAAAATACCTTCCGTTGACCTACAATTATGAAATTGATATGGAACAGTAAGGCGAGTTCCGACTCACACTTGACCAATTTTTATTATTATTTTTTTCCACTTATTTCTAAACATTATATTATACACAATACACATACTAATATCGAAATAATCACAAATCATTTAGCGCAATTAAAAACAATTATCGTACGCATTTAGCGAAACTTAGATAAACATCTTTACGCTGTGCGCCTTTAGAAATGTATGATAGCGTGTTTAGTGGAAACTACATGTTTGGAAAATGTGTGGGTTTTTTTAGCTTCACGCTGTATCCTGCATATAGCAGGATAAACAAAGGGAACCTAGTATTAAGACACTCCGTTCCATTTCGGCAAAAACTCAAGTCATTGCGTGTTGAGATGAGTGGTGGAACTCATCTGGCTCTTGCCAGAGCCAGGAATAGAAAATATTAAACATTTATTCTCCGAGTGGGAATCGAACCTACAGATGTCGCGTTTAGAAATCACATGTTTTATCGCTGCACCACGACGACCATGTAATAGCATGTTTAGTGGAGATTACGTGTTAAAGAAAGATCCGGGTTTGATTCTCGATAAATACTTTCCTTTTCTTTTAAAAGTAGCTTTTATTACACATGACACATGACATCTCAACATGACATGACGACACCATTTGACTGAGGTAGCTCTGATCGTGTTCCCTCAGCTACTTACAATTTATCACCTGACTTACTTGTCCGAATTACTACTGGTTCGCGCTAATCTCAGCAACAGTATTTCCATATTGTTCCTTATATTAGCGGTTTCAACCAAACAAACGATTTAACTTTATAATATTAGTGTAAAAGTATACTTATATGTATGTATCCCGCACACAGCCGTTAGTATTAAGATTACCATTAAGATGTTTCCGTTCCACACTTTCCGTGGAATTCCCGAGACATTGCACGTTGAGTGGCGGAGCTGAACTCCACGCTTTGCCTCGTTATCAGAGCGAGGGAATGAAAATATCGTTCCCATTAAGATGTTTCCGTTTCACACTTTCCGTGGAATTCCCGAGGCATTGCACGTTGAGTGGCGGAGCTGAACGCCACGCTTTGCCTCGTTATCAGAGCGAGGGAATGAAAATATTAAATTTTTCAACGCATCCATACCTCATAAGAATCGAACCGACTACCGTCGCGATTACATTCACACGCTTTAGGTACCACTGGTTAAAGCTGATGCAATACAAAAGTCACGGCCAAAACGCTTTTTCGTTTAGTTTTGTCATTTCTTTTGAAATTTTTAGCCAAGTTGGTAAAAAATGATGTTTTCTATCGCCCACTTTCACAATAATTGGAATGCAGAAGGTTAGATTAGTTTCTTGCTAACATTTTGGCTGTGGCTTTGCTTATTTAGTGTTATTAAATTGACGTCGAGGTGCAGCGGGGTAGCATCGGACTGCAAGCGAGATGGTTGTGGATTCGGTTCCCGTTTGAAAGACTGAACTATTGTCTTTTATTATGAATAAAATAATATATTGTAATAATTGGTTTTACAGATGATGAAACAATTTTAAGTCATTTTTCAATCTTATGAAATAAATGCCTACCCTACTGTGTGCGGGATTCTACTGTGTGTGAAGCTGATTTTATGAAATAAATGATCACTGGGGAACGGAAGTGTCTTAATGGGAACGAACAGTCTAAAGGGTTCCTGCTATATGTGGGATGCAGCATGATGCTAAAAAGTAAAATAAAACATTTACTGCGCTTATTAATTCCGCAAAATAAGTTTTTCCCCTCGAACAGGAATCAAACCCACATCTTTCACGTTTACAGTCAGACGCTGTACCACTGCGTATTATAATCTTCAACGGTCACAAGTTCAAAGCAATACTACAAAATTAATTAAGACAAGACAAACACAATAACAAGTCAAGTCAATATTTCCTTATTTCACAATCAAATGTCATTATTTCGAATTTGTAAGTATTTTTTCTAGTATTTTTATACTAGTTTTTAGCTGTGGTTTTGCCTGTATGGTAAAATCGTAATAAATGACTCGTTGTGTATGACACATGACATGTTCTTAATATGAGAGGTATCTCTGATCGCAGGAACAGTTGATTATTGAAGCTATTGATGAAATGTGCTATAACCCATAGCTTTCCTCGATAAATGGACTGTCTAACACAAGAAACAAATATCATTTTGGAACAGTAGTTGCTGATATAATCTCAGGAACGCGCGTTAAATTAAAAAACTCTTTA
>JAJHJA010000159.1:0-86139 GCA_021202915.1 Heliconius himera | reverse complement strand
ATACTTTAAATATCACAAACTATAAGCGAATATTTTTAATTATACGTGAGGAGCTCATAAATAGTACAAAAGAGACATCTGGTGGAAGTTTATTGAGTTAGTGCCGAGAATTTTTATTACCGTCCGCTGAATCGGCAAATTACTGAAACGTGGAACTACATCTGCTTTTAGGTTTATGGTTCCTTAGGGACGATCTATATTATATAATCCTACTAACGTTATTATGACTGACAGCGCTTATTTATTTTAAGCTGACCTATATACAGATAATCGTAAAAGTACTTATCACTTATTGCTTATTTTTTTTATTTTTTTTTTCTAATTTTATTATTTTTCTTAACCATACATGCCCGTCGTGGCGCAGGGGCTCAGTGTGACTGTAAAATCGACTGGTTGTGGGTTCGATCAACACTCGAGGAAATAAAATATTTATTTACATTTATATTTTCATTTATTTGCTCTGGAATCGAGGCAAAACGCGGCGTTGAGTTCCGCCACTCAACATGCAGTTCCTCCAGAAGTCGGCGCAAAGTGGGGAATGAAGCGTCTTAACACTATATTCCCTCTGCCTACCCTGCTGTATGCGGGATACAGCGTGAAGCTGATTTTTATTTGTCTAATTAAACACTCAACATGTAAAATTTATAAATGTGAAAAAAGTTTATAATGACGATACGGTTTTCACATACAGTTACTATGGCTTTTAATACAATTTTGCTTATTACGATGGTTTTTAATACAATTTCCCGTCCATTACGCCACTTTACATATTTTCATATATGTAATTCTTAACGCTTAATATAGTCTCACTCATTTGCCACATTTATTATGTAACAGTTTTAGTAGTGATTAGAAGCAACTAACGTAATACAACGAGAAACAACATAAAATAGTTAAAAAAAATTTAGGGTATAACAGGTCGTTTCTAGTAGAAAAAGAAGAACCCGTGATACTACAGAGTTTTCCTATATATTCAGCAACGTACAAAATTTCATTCCATTTCATTGAAGCTGTTATTGAAAATATGAAAAAGATACAAAAGAAGTCCTTAACTGATATTGATGAAGACAAAGATGTATCAGCTGCAATATTGACTAACTTCTTGTACATAGTTTCTAAAAAAAAGATAGCTTTGACCAGACGTAGCGCAAGGGCACAAGAGTGTAGCACCAATGTAAACACGATAGGTTGTGGGTTCGATTACCATATTCATTTCCTGGTAACAAGGCAAAGCGCGACCTTGATTTCCGCCACTCAACATGCAAAGCCTCCGGAAATCGGAGAAAAGTGGGAAACGGAAGTGTCTTAATGAGAATGGAGTGTCATAACACTAGGTTTCCAGATTTTGTCAGCCTATGCTATGTACGGGATACAGTGTGACGCTATACATCGCTTTGATATTTACATTAGGTTGAATCTAGGTTAACAACATAGTTTTACTTTACATATTACGAAAGTAGAATGTTTTGATTCCCTTCTGCAAAAGTTTCGGGGTCAAATGTAACAATACAGAAGATTTAGAGAACTTATCCAGCATATGTATTAGTCGTTTTGCGTTAACAATTTTTTAGTCTTATTCAAAAACGAGGAGGTTCTCAATTCCGTTGGTATATGATTTTCTGTCTATGCAGAATAGTTGCCATTCAGTCCCATAAATAAATAATTTGGCTTGGCACCAGTTGTTTTTATTTTATAAACCGACTTCTAATAGGAGGTTATCAATTCGATTGATTTTTTTTATATCTATTAACACAGAACTTTTGACTAAGAAGCGATTTTGCTGACTCTTTTTTTTATTTGAAAACTGGTATTTCCCGTGTTGACTCATTTAATTTGACAATGCTATCCACGAGAAAATTACGTAAGTCTTAAATTTGCATTCAGTATGTGATTATGGAATCCGATTGAAGTCAGTTTTTCTTGTTAAAAACTATAATTATGAACTTGTATTTGTTAACTTGGATGCAAATTTCACGATACTTTCACTTTTTATAGCTTCACGCTGTATCCCTAGCAGAGTAGTCGGAGAGAACGGAGCGCCATATGTTACGATCTCTGCATACATCTTCGCCTCGTCCACTGTCATCAACCTCTTTATGCATGCCCTCCTCATGCTTTTTACGTGACCTTCCTCCATTATCTTTAATACTGTGTTTTCAAAGGTCAACTGAGGTCTCCCTCCACCTCTTTTACCACTCACTTTTCCTTATATACAAACTAATTACTTAGTTCTGATCTGACTTGTTTAATATTTTGTCGAATAGCAGCTACTTATCATTTGGTCCAATAAAAAAAAATAAAAAAAAATGTAGTTTGACCCTGTAGTTTTGATTTTTTGAGCAATTCTCTTTATTTCGACGGTGTAATTTTCACGATACTTTGCTTTTATAATAGTTACCATATAAGGAGATTATATTTATTAACATTGTCAAGTGGGTCTTAGACTGCTTATATCCATTGAAGCGGAGTGGAATAGAGAAACGGAGAAATAAAAAACTTGGACCGGCGAATTAAAAAACAAATTTTATAAAGGAAAAAAAATAAAATATTTAATAATAAACTTTATCTTTCTTAACGTTTATTAAGTAAATTTCCCACCGATCATAGACTTTTAATGGCATCTCTTCTACTAAAGAAAATAAAGAAAAATCGTTCGAATTACGGTAATCATCAAAAAAATCAATTAAAAAGCGTTTCAGAAATATCAGCTTATAGATTATCTCTGGAAAGCAGTATAGATCAACTTGAATTTCAGGACAAAATTTCCTTACAATAAAACTACGACAAAATCATTAGAAGCATAGAGAATAGTCTAAAAAACTCCATAAAACATCCCACTACAACCACTGCACTGTCAGTTCATACGAAAAAACTTATTGACCGTAGAAAAATACTACATGAAACCAAACCAAAAAGCCGGAAACAGAAAATCGAACTAAAAGCTCTATATAAGCTCATCAGTAAGAACATAAAAAAAGATTACATGATCCATAGATCTAGAACTATCGAAAAGCATTTACTTCTGGCAGCATAAAAAGAGCATACAAAGAGCTAAATAGGCATAAACTATGGATAAACAAATTAAAAGTTAAAGACAAGATTTCCTACAATAGATCTGATATCATCAAAACAGCTACAATTTTTTGCAAAAATCTATATGACTGTCAAGCTCAAAACCATATAAATAAGACAGACAGCAATATTGCTCAACACTCCGTAGAATATATGTCAGAGGTGGATGTAATAAGTGAGCTTGAAGTTCTGAATGAAATAAAAAGATTGAAAGTGGAAAAATGCCCAGGTCCTGACGGTGTTACTAATGAGGCTATAAAAGAAGGCCGAATTTTTCTTTCACGACCCTTGACACATCTTTATAACTCTATACTAGATACAGGTATCACACCCTCTCAATGGTCAGAGTCCAACATTATCCTGATCTACAAAAAAGGCAACCCAGCAGATATCGGCAACTATCGCCCCATCAGCTTGCTACCCACACTCTACAAACTCTTTTCATCAATAATCGAAAAGAGGATTAGTAGGAGTATAGAAAAACACCAATCAGTGGAACAAGCTGGTTTCAGACGCGGATACTCCACCATAGATCATATCTACGCAACTGAACAGTTAATCGAGAAATACAATGAATACCAGAGCCCACTCTATATTGCTTTTATTGATTACCAGAAAGCCTTTGACACAATCCTGCACTCCTCCATATGGGCAGCTTTAAGATCTCAACAAGTGGAACCTAAATATATAAAAGTTATAAAGTACCTGTACAACAACTGCAGCAGTAAAATCAGGCTCGAATCGACAGGGCCACCAATACCCATAAAGAGAGGCGTGAGGCAAGGCGACCCCCTATCACCAAAAATCTTTATAGCGGTTCTTGAGATGGTTATCAGCAAGCTTAATTGGGAAAGAATGGATATAAAGGTGGGCGGCAAATTCATCAGTCACCTAAGGTTTGCTGATGATATTATTCTTCTATCTGAAAGTCCTGAACAGTTAGAAACAATGATTCATTCACTGAAATCAGCAAGTTGCGCAGTGGGCTTAGAGATGAATCTTAACAAAACCAAAGTCATGACCAATAGTAAACAGTACCCCTTGCACCTTGACCAAAAACCACTAGAGTATGTGGATAGTTATATATATCTAGGAAAACAAATTTCATGCAAAAAACAAAGCAATGAATTAGAAGTTGATAGAAGAATTACAAACGCATGGAAAAAATTCTGGAGTCTAAAAGAAATATTGAAAGGAACTATACCTATAAATTTAAAGAAAAAAATTATGGATTCTTGCGTACTCCCCTCCCTCACATATGGATGCCAAACCTGGAAATTCACGCTTAGGGTGAAAAACAAAATAAGAACCTGCCAAAGAAGCATGGAGAGAAGCATCACAAATGTAAAGAAAATACAAAAAATCCCCCATGAGAAAATACGTAAGAAAACAAAAGTCATAGATGCCCTTAAATACTCTCAAAAGCAAAAATGGCGCTGGGCAGGGCATGTAGCTAGGTTAAACGACGGCCGCTGGACTTCTACACTGACGCTGTGGCGGGGCCCAGCAGGCTCGAGAAAGAGAGGGAGACCAATAGCTCGCTGGGAAGACGACATAGTAAAAGTAGCAGGTAAAAACTGGATTACGACAGCTAAAATCAGAGAGAAATGGAAAAGTCTGGAGGAGGCCTTTACCCTCACATGAGAGGGGTTCTTGCATGCCTGCATGATCATTTAATGTTAAGACATTTTTTATTTTCAAATATAACCCAAGAAAATGAAATAAAAAGAATTTATAATTAAATAAATATAATAATAACAAATAATAAATACATGACATAACACAGAAATGAAATGAAACTAACTGAATTTATAATTAAATTAATAAAATAATAACAAATAATAAATACATAAAACAATACAAAAATGAAATGAAACTAAATTAATTTATAAATAAATTAATATAATAATAAATTTACAATGTAACATAATGATAAAATGAATTTATAATTAAATGATCACAATAAAAATAATATATTAATAATAGAATTTAAATTGTTAATTAGAAACTAAAATGACTAACGAAACTAAATGTATTATAAATCCAAATGTATTACTTAAGATTACAAAATAAGAATTTGATACATGTATTTTGTTTTAAATGTGCAAGAAATAAAAGGTTTTTTATTATTTATTATTATTTAACGTTTGCATTTTTTGTATTGCTTCAGCATCTTGTCTATGCTAAGCCCTCAACAAAACAAAACTTAATGTTCTAAACAGCTCAAATGAATACTGAAAAATTATTTATTTACAATTTCAATCTCCACTTATACTTTTCTGGTTGTACTAGTTAGTAGTAGAAGTTGCTTATCGGCTCTACTATTTTCTGTTAAATTTTTTTTTTCGATATTAGCATATATTCGTGACTAGGCTATGGGAATTTTCAATAATATCTTTATTATTATTATTATTTATTTTATTTCAGACACATGTCCATATTTTGTTAGTATTACAAGACAACCTTAAAAACCTAATGTTAGTAAATAATAAAAAGTCGACAAAGGGAAAAGAAAAACAAAATCAGTCCTTAGCCAACATGTAGCCGTACCCAGTGGCGCAGAATTTTCGAGTCCCAGCGGTCAGCCAGTGCAGACAGAATGCCGTTCGAGCTAGTTCGTAACCTCTGGAGCGTAGATGCACTCATTTTACGAATAATAGCGTGGAAGTCGTCAACACGCCTCTCAGCAAACATTCCGGAGGCACTACAGTAGCGCGGTAACCCGAACAGCACTCTGAATGCATTGTTATACTGGACTCTCAGGGCGCCGTACGCACGCTGCGTATACCTAACCCAAAGGCTGCAGGTGTAGAAGGATTGACAATAAGCCTTGAACAATGTTACCTTTACAGAATCAGTACACCGTGCAAACCTTCGGGCCAGCATGTTACAGCGCACGGCCAATGCCCTGCGCTCTCTCTCTAAATCCACGTCATCGCTGAGGCAGTCTGACACCCAGTGACCCAGATACTTAAATCGCTCTACTCTTTTTAAAGCAGTGCCCCCAAGATACACCGGTGGCACATGGGTACAAACTTTCTTACCTGACTTAAACACCAGGAATTCGCTCTTTTTTGCGTTATATCTCAGTCCCTGGGCCTCAGCATACCTCTCACATACACGCAACAACCTACGCAGCGCACCAATAGATGGGCTGAGCAATACCATATCGTCGGCGTAACTAATATTATTTACGCAGACGCCTCCCACATGACAACCGATATTGCTACTTCCAAGCTTACCCAGCAGCCCGTTCATGTATAGGTTAAATAGACGGGGCGAAGTCAGGCCCCCTTGTCTCACCCCGCACTCCAACCCATACATTTCAGAGTGCTTGCCTTCCCATTTTACCACGTTACGTTGATTGTGGTACCAATATTGCAAGACAGATGTAACCTCGCAGGGTATATCCGTCTCTTCCCTTAGTTTCTTCCATAATACATCATAGGATATAGTATCAAAAGCCCTAGATAAATCCAGAAAACAGGCGTATACTGGAGTATTTCTAGCTGTATAGTACTGTACAGTCTGCTTGAGGCAAAAGATGGCACTCTCTGTAGAAAGACCGGGTCTAAAACCAAATTGAGAATCGTGAAGTGTAATATGCCCCTCCAGCTGCCTATCAAGCAGACTGTCCAATACTTTAGCTATTACAGTTGCTAGTGAGATCGGTCTATAGTTCGCAACTTCGGATACATCTCCTGTTTTATTTTTCAATATTGGTACTACTACAGTGTACATTAGATCCTCCGGCAGGTAGCTATGACTCAAACACATGTTAAAAAACATAGCGAGAACTCTCGCCAAGTCAGCTCCTGCGTACTTCAGATGCTCAACACTCAGCCCATCGTGACCGGGTGACTTACCTCGTACCATTCGACTTACTACTCTGTTTATATCGCCAGCGGAGAATCTAACGCCCACTAACTTCTGCTGCTCCGTGTTGAGCATCTGAACACCAGTGCTGCTCGGTGGCTCAACCTTAAAATGTTTTCTAAAGAGGTTTGCTATATCGCGGGGTTCGTGAAAACCAGCAACGCTCGCAGGACGGCCATTCGATTTTGGATTTAATTTATTTGTTGTTTTCCAGAATTTACTAAAATTTTTACTAGCGTGATGATGCGCTATTATATCTAGCTTTATTTGGTTTTGATTTTCCTGACATAATTTTAACTTAGATTTGAAAATTCGTCTACTTTCCTTCATTTCATTATAAAACGATCCCCCCATCGGCTTGCCAATTTGTAACCAATTTTGATAACACAACCGCGCCGTCTTGTGAGCGTCACTGACGTATTTATTCCATCCCGGCACAGGTCTGTGTTTTCGAAAAGTAGGCCCTACATAGGAGTTCACAGCCGCCTCTCGAAGCGTTTTTACAATACTATTATATATTTGGTTTAAAACTTGTTTATGGTTCACTTTATTACAAAAAACATCAGCACATTCGTGAAAATGCGTGGGAAATACTATTTTACTAAATTCATGCTGACATAGACCCGAGTATTTACTGATCTGCTCTGGGCTTCTCTCACCCCATATGACTTTATTAAGCAATGAGTTCGTACATGTCAACTTTGGTGTTATAAGTTGAAAATTACACTCGACAATTAAAGGTAAGTGGTCAGACCAGTAAACATCGTATAAAACTGTAACACCACGAACCGCGCGCCTGGCTGCGTCGGTCGTCACACAGTGATCGAGCCAGCGCCGACAGCCGTGCGCGTCACTCACAAATGAATAGCTGTCCGAAGGAAGCATTTCCATGTCCACACACGACCAATTTTGCTCGACACAGAAGTTTAATAATTCATTTGCAAATAACTCACCTGTGTGCGCATTAAAGTCCCCAAGCACATACACGGCTTCCACATCGTTATTTTCTATTAAAGCATTGATTTCACTAAGGCACTCCGTGTATTCAATAAGATTTTCCGGCTTCGCGGTGGGCATATATACCGATATAACCATACTCACTCGATCACCATGCACTATTTTTACGGCAGCCACTCGAACACTACCACTAGGTATTACTGTTACGCACGGGAACACTGACTTTCTCCATAGCAGAGCCACCCCGCCGTACGGCCTGCCCCTCAGGACTCCCGCAGTCGTATCCACAGCAGAGGTACCGGTAAATGCAAATCCGTCGTCGATAGTACCGAGATAAGACAATTCGTGTGGCAGTAACCAGGTCTCCTGTAACGCAACGATATCCGCCCTAAGGCAGAGCTTTCTTATACAGTCCGTGGATCTCACCACGCTCTTACAATTAAAACTCATTAATCTTATAGGAGTACTGCTGTCCATTATGAATCTTTACTTATTCCTCGCTTGCCTTCAGATATTTCTCCGCTACGTCGAAAATTAATAAAACGACGAAATGACACTCCTTCTGGCCAAAAATCATCACACAAAAACATTTCAAGCTTATACTGGGGTACAAAAATTTTAAAAGCACAATATGCTTTATCGTGCCTCATATTCCACTTAATTAATTTTACATCGAGATTAATCTTGGTTTTAATATATTTTAAAATATCTTCTTCTGTTGTCTGTTTTGAAACATTGTAAATATATATAGGAATACTAATATCCGCCGCTCTAAAATTGTTTTCTGGCTGGACAACCGCTTTTCCTTTGTTTCCCGTAAATCGATTTTTATTTCTTTTCCTCTGAACCAGCTCCCACTTGTCCGTTTTCCTTTCGAGTTTCCCCTTCCCATAATCCTTGGCTACAGTTGCTATTGTTATTAATTGTAACTAAATGATTAAAATATTACTAGTGGCGACATTTAGCTATATGTGTACTTCCTTACCATCTGTCAAAGTCATATTCATTCTCTAATAAACTACTATCCAATGTCCATGCGTTTTATTAGGTTATGGGCCCAGACCATAATTCGCGATAAAATTGCAGTTTATATTTCGTAAATATTTACTTTTCGTGGACTATCAGTGTACCGTTTGATATTAAAATATAAAATCGCGGTGGAAATCGCTCCTTTGTGGACCTATATCCAGATTGACTGTCGGCTACCTCGTGGCGTAGTAAATTTTTTGCAAAATGGCTGGAAGTTACATAGTGAATGTGCCTAAACTAAAAGGACGAGAAAATTATGATGAATGGGCGTTTGCAGCGGAAAATTTTCTAATGTTAGATGGTGTGGATATCCATAAACAGGAATCTACTGATGCCTTTTCCGTTGATGAAAAAAAGGCAAAAGCGAAACTCATCATGACAATTGATTCATCTATTTATGTTCACATCAAAAACGAGCAAACAGTTCAAGGTGTGTGGAAACGTTTGAAGTGTCTTTATGACGACTCTGGTTTTACGCGTCGCATCAGCTTACTTCGTCAGCTAATTTCTATTCGATTGGAAGATTGCGAATCAATGGGGACATACGTTACACAAATGGTGGATACTGCCCAGAAATTAAAAGGTACCGGTTTCCAGATCACTGAAGAGTGGATTGGTTCGATGCTATTGGCGGGGCTAACAGAAAGGTTTGCTCCCATGATAATGGCTATAGAACATTCTGGCATGATTATCAGTACGGACATTATCAAGTCAAAATTATTAGACATGAGTTCGGAAGTTGATACCAACGTAACAAACAACGCTTTTTTGTCGAAAGGTTGGCAACACTGTAGCAAGAAAGCCAACATAGCAGATACACAAAAAAAGAAAATGGCGTCTTCGAAATCTGTCAAAGCGTTACGCTGTTACAAATGTAAACAACTCGGTCATTATATGAATAAATGCCCGAATAATAATAATAAAAGTGAAATAAATGCTTTTAGTGCGATATTTATGCACAGTACTTTTCAAAAAACTGATTGGTATATAGATTCCGGGGCAAGCTCGCATATGATTACAGATAAGAATTGTTTAGAAAATGTCACACTCGGCCACAAAGTAAAGGAGATAGTAGTTGCAAACAAGGAAATAGTACCAGTTATATGCTCAGGAAATACAATGATTAGAACCATAGTTGATAATTCAGAATTCGACATTACAGTCAAGGATGTGTTGTGTGTTCCTAACCTGTCAACCAATTTGTTATCGGTAAGTCAACTTATTCGAAATGGAAACAAAGTTAATTTTGAAAAAGAAGTTTGCTATATACGCAATAGACAGAATGTACTGATTGGAAAAGCAAATTTGTTGAATGGAGTATATAGGTTGAATATAAAGTCAGGAAGTTTGGCGGCATGCTCAGCTACAACAATGACAAGTGAGATATGGCACCGTAGACTGGGACACATTAATAGCAAGGACCTGAATGCTATGAGGAATGGCGCTGTAGAAGGAATTTCGTACATTGATAAAGCAGAAATTGATAAATCTAACTGCATCACATGCTGTGAAGGTAAGCAGGCAAGATTACCTTTTTCACACAAAGGCAAGAGGTGTGAAAATGTGCTTGAAATTGTTCATGCGGACCTTTGTGGGCCGATGGAACAGGTCTCTTTGGGCCAAGCAAGATATTTTTTGCTTTTTGTTGATGACTTCAGTAGAATGGCTTTTGTCTACTTCCTCAAGGCCAAAAATCAAGCTTTAAAGTATTTCAAGGAGTTTAAAGTTCTTGTTGAAACACAAACAGGAAATAAACTGAAAGTTTTAAGAACAGATAATGGTAGGGAGTTCTGTTCTGTGGAATTTGATGACTATTTAAAGACAAATGGAATAGTTCATCAAACAACAAACCCGTATACACCAGAACAAAATGGTCTTTGTGAACGACTAAATAGAACAGTTGTGGAGAGAGCTCGATGTCTTTTGTTTGAAGCGAATCTTGATAAAAGATTTTGGGCAGAAGCAGTCAATACTGCTGTCTATTTACGGAATAGAACACTAGCTTCGGGTCTACAAAAAACACCATATGAGTTATGGAGTAATAAAAAACCAGATCTCAGCCACGTTCGGATATTTGGAAGTCGTGCAATGGTCCATGTTCCTAAAGCAAAGAGAACCAAATGGGATAAAAAATCTGAAGTATATATCATGATTGGTTACGCAGAAAATACCAAGGGCTATAGATTATATAATCCAAGGTCAAAGAGTATTACTACTAGTAGAGATGTTTTCATTATGGAGGAAACAAACTCAGATATAGTACAAGCAGTGGTAAAAGATAATAAAGACATTGAACCTATTATTGAAGATAAAGAAGTGGAAAATGATACCACTTTGAGTCCAGAAAAAGATAGCTTAATCTCTGAACGGGATGATACATATATACCATATGCGACTACTAGCTCGTCTAGCTCGGAAGAATTCTGTGATAGCAAGTCTCTGTGTGATGAAGCTGAAAGCTTAGAACAAGAGTTTGCTGACATTGGGAAGAGAGAAAAAAGAAAACCAGACAGGTATGGATATGGTAATATATGTAAAATTGATGAAGGCTTGGATGAGAACAATTTCACATATGAGGAGGTTATGAGTGGACCTGAACGAGAGCAGTGGTGCAGTGCCATGGAGGAAGAGCTAAAATCCTTTGAAGAAAACGAAGCTTGGGAGTTAGTGAGCAAACCAAGTGATGCTAAGGTGGTGCAGTGCAAGTGGGTGTATAAAAAGAAATTAAATGTTAATAACACAGTGCGATATAGAGCAAGATTAGTGGCAAAAGGTTTCACACAACGTGAAGGCATAGATTATAAAGAAACTTTTTCACCAGTGCTTAAATTTTCCACTTTAAAATTGTTATTTGCTTTGAGTGTTAAATTAGACCTTAATATATGCCATTTAGATGTAATTACAGCTTTTTTAAATGGCCACTTAGATGAGACTGTTTATATGCAGTTACCTCAGAATTTTAAATGTGATATGGTTCAGAATAAAGTTTTAAAATTAAAAAGGGCCATATATGGGTTAAAGCAGTCAGCTAGGGCCTGGTATAAGCAGGTTGATGATTATTTACAAAAGTTGGGGTATCAAAAGTCATTGTATGAACATTGTTTGTTTGTAAAATTATCTGAAAATGTTAAAACATTAGTGGCTTTGTTTGTTGATGATTTCTTCATATTTTATAACTGTAATAAAGAAGTAGAATATTTGAAGGGTCAATTAAGCAAAAGATTTAAGTTAAAAGATCTAGGTCAGTTAAGACAGTGTCTGGGTATGACTATTAAGATACAGAAAGATTGTATTTCTATTGATCAAGAGAAGTTTATTGATAAATTATTGTATAAATTTTGCCTGGAAAAATGTAAAAATGTAGAAACTCCTATGGAAATTAATTTGAAATTGAAAAAAGAAAAGAAATTAAATTCAAATTTTCCTTATCAACAACTAATAGGGAGCTTAATGTATCTGTCAGTTTTGACTAGACCTGACATCTCATATTGTATTAGTTATTTAAGTCAATTTAATAACTGTAATACAGAAACACATTGGAAACATGCTAAAAGAGTTTTAAAATATTTAAGTTGTACAAAGTCATTTGGCTTAAAATATGTTAAAAATAAATTAGATTTAATTGGTTTCGCTGATGCTGATTGGGCATCTGATAATTTAGATAGAAGATCTTATACAGGATATTGTTTTGTATATTCAGGTTGTCTAGTATCTCATGAAAGTAGAAAGCAACAGACGGTGGCTTTGTCAAGCACCGAAGCTGAATACATGGCTGTATGTGAAGCTAGTAAAGAGGCAATTTTCTTAAAGAATTTATTATGTGAATTAACTAACAGACCAGATAATATGCCTATTTTGATGTATAATGACAGCCAAAGTGCTTTAAAACTTACTGAAAATTCTGTATATCATAGACGTAGCAAACATATTGATATAAAATTTCATTTTATACGGGAAGCAGTATGTAATAAATTTGTTAAATTAGAATATTTAAAGAGTTCTGAAATGCCAGCTGATTTATTGACTAAAAGTCTGTCTAAAATTAAACATTATTATTTTATGAATAAGATGGGTGTGGTGGCATTACACAAGTAATATACTCATAACATTGTTTTGTTTGATATTGTTTAATAAACATATTTTAGATTATTTAGTTAAGTGGTGGTATTGTTATTAATTGTAACTAAATGATTAAAATATTACTAGTGGCGACATTTAGCTATATGTGTACTTCCTTACCATCTGTCAAAGTCATATTCATTCTCTAATAAACTACTATCCAATGTCCATGCGTTTTATTAGTTGCAAACGATTTTTTAGACACTGTGGTATTTATTTGTGTATTAGAAACGCCAGCAAGCTCTAAAGCATCGTTGATAACAATATGTTTCACCGTCGGCAACGATGTATCAATGGGTGGACTATGAGCGGGGCGCGGGACGGGTGGCGACCGCAGCTGATTCATAGCAAGTTTAACGTTTTTTACACTGTCGACTGTTTCTTTGTTTTCTAGCGGTGCACAATTTGTGTCCTTACCCTCGTTTGTGCAAAAGACATCGCTTTCGGTTGAAATAGGAAATATTCCTGTAGGTCCACTGTTGTATTCAAAGCTATTAAGCAGACATGCCCCACGAGTACTATTAATCATATTTTTAGTGTAACAGTTGATATCGACCGGGTTTACACTGCTAGATTTTAATTTCAGTTCTGAAATTTCTTCTTTGGTTGCGTAATCTTCTGAAATCCTGTCTACATCTTGTCTCAACTTGACAAGATCCTTAAGGATTCGAGTAGCATCCAGGTGATCGAATAATACTGGGGGTAGTTTGTGCAATTCCCGGGCCACAAAAACGGGAACCACCTCTGGATCACTTTCTTTAAGGCAACAAATAATGTCCTCTATGTCTCTCAACACTTTTCCTTTTCGTTTTCTCGTCTTCTTCTTGCTATTTGTGATTGAATCAAAAAGTAAATTCTTCGCCATGGTTATTTCGTTCTCAGTAAACGCTGTTTCACAAATTCGACAAATACTGTCCTCATCCATAACGTCTATTTTATTGCAAACGAATGCAAGCACTTCGTTAATAACTATGTTGCACGAATTGCATTTTAACGTTGTAGTTATTTGTTCAACATTATCTTTTGCCTTATGACTCATCATTCTCAACCGTTCGCACGCGAGCGCATGCGACACACTCTGTTAAGACAATCTTTATATTTTACGTTGCTATACGCTGTATTAGGTCGTTACCGTCCCCCACTTTTCTACCGAAATCTGTAGGTATTGTGTGTTGAGTGGCGGAACTCAACGCCGCGCTTTAGCTCGACACCAGCGCGAAAATATTAAATATTTCATTTCCTCGAGTGGGAATCGAATCTACAACCTCACATCGCTTTAACAGTCACATACATGTGCCCCTGCGCCACGACGGCCTCAAGTAAATATGTATATGTACGGTTCACAAAGACCGAAGCTAAGTCACTACTAATCCTGTTACTTTAGAGGAGAATATATTAGACGATGCGCTAACAATTTTGTAAGCAAATTGCATGAATATCACCATTAATTTCATATATGGCTCAAACTTAAATGGGTTTACAACCTACGTGATACTATTCTAGCTGAGTTCATTTTAACTACATTAAAAGTTTTCTCATTTTATTTATGTTTTCAAAGTCATTAAGCTTAAGGCTTACGCTTAACATAAAATCAGATTAAGTTTTTATAAGAGGCCAGTCCTGGCGCAGAGGCACAGAGTGTGACTGTAAAATCGACTGGTTGTGAGTTCGATCCCCACTCGAGGAAATGACATATTTATTTACATTTATATTTTCATTTCTTCACTCTGGTGTCGAAGCTAAAAAAACATTTATTTTATTTTAATATTATTTATTTTAAATTAGTGCCAGTCAAGAAAAAATAGCATTAATGGAACTCTTTTAATTACACTAAAGAAGCTTAATAAAATTATTTTTTTTACAAAAACACCCAGATTACAATCGACGGCTCTTTGATTATAAATGAATAAATCTTCTTTTTTTTTCTTAATTTAATTAATTAATTCTTAATTTGTTTATTATCTAAGCTCTCTCTCTCGCTCTCTCTCGAATAAGCTTAAATTAAATTTAAAAAACAATAAGAAATAAAGTACTTAAAAATTAAGATATAAATAAAACAAGTTAAAATATACAGAAGTTGGTTTTTGTTTTCTTTTTATATTTTTTAAGCGACACGTAGTTCTGTTCACGATGTATATAGCATATTAGCAGAGTGAAAAGGAAAAAATAAGTGCCAATACACTCAGTTTTACACTTTCTGCTCAAAACCGAGACATTAAATGTTGAGTGGCGGAACTTAAAGTCGCACTTTGAACCGGACACCGGAGTGAATGAATTGAAACTATATAATTCAAACTCACACAAGGGGAATCAAACTCACGACGATCTCGATTACTATCAGAAACTATTACTGTTCTACAGCGTCATAATAGCCTCCTAATTTCTTCTATAATATTGATCATATTATACTAATATATGATTTTTAACATTTTTAAAGTGTTATTCACACTTAGGAAAGAAAAATACTTATTTAGAAAACGTATAAAAATTTTTTTTGAACGTAGTGGGACTTGAACCCGCTCCTCCTGGAAACCGATTAGGGGCTCTGACCACTAAGCCATGTAGTGTATGTTCAAATTTTTACACGTTTTCTAAATAAGTATAATATATTACTGATAACTTTTAGAGGTAGGTTTCTCGATCTGAACCAATCTTTGTTCTGTTTAATAGACAAAAGCCTCAAACCAAACCAAATGATTTGTCATTGGGTTCACGCGACAATGGAGATGTCTGAAGATGAAACATTAATTCTATGGAAATGCCCGCACTGTTTTGTTTAGTTTCGATTGAATTATATAAGTATAATATTTACGTATACTTAAATACTAATATTTAACTTTAACACATTTTCTGTAACGAGAGCTAAGAGAGGAATAAAATATTTAATTAAAGTGCAACAGAAGTGTATTAAAGGAAGCGGAATATATTAACACTAGGTTCCCTGTGCCACTGGAACTAAAAAAAAAATATTTGGATTTTTTTTCAGACAAAGAACTTGTGATTTCTTGCTAAATTAAGTCAACTTATTTTTTTACAAAACTTAAGGAATTCAATAAACGTAGATCCAATGAATTTTATATTATTTAATATTCAACTTATTTATAATCAACTTTAGGCAAGATGAAATGATAATTAAATTTTTACGGCGTGTTATTCGCAGCGCGGTGTTTACTGGGGGGATGTTTAAACGCCATTAACCCAGTAATATATTTTTTATTAAATGAAATCTACAATTCCAACGAATTTGAAAAAAAATAATTTAGTTTTTTTTATGTTTATTAAAAATATAATTAAACTTTTGACGCTATAGTTAGTAATTAGTATAAGTATGAATAAATGAAGGTTCTATGAAGTCAAATATTATGCTTAACTATGTCATATATTGTACATTCTTTACTGTATATTCTTGAAAGATTGCGAGGATTGATGTTGGTTTCACTTTCACGTCTATTGTATGGGTGAAATTTATTAAAATATGGCTTATATATCTTTAAATTTTAAGATTTTGTAAAATTTTAATGCAATATAAAAATAAGTGTAAGAGAGAGAAGCCGCGTTTGAGCTGCTAATGTTTACATATAAAATAGTTTGCGCCCTGTTCCAGGAACACAAAACTAAGAACCATTGGGTTAAGTAAAGTATCGAGAGATTTAGACAATTGTTCCTACCCACAATTAAATTGAAATTAATGATATTCATGAAAATTAAGCTTATTTTGAAAATATAGTAAAGGCAGTTCAGACACGAGGTAACCGTCCGGTTACGTAAACGCGCTGTTAGGAACCGCAAAATTGTATTTAGTGTCACGACAACTGCTGTTAATAAGCGGTTGTGGTTACTGACGCTACGCTTGAACCATGAGGTACCTGCATTGCAATTGGACGGGACGTTCAGGAGCTTTGGCTCCACAGTAATAAAAAGGGGGTTCTGCAGGGTGCTATTTTAGTTCTATTTAATACCAGTTACAGTACGTATACAAGTGCAAGTTGGAGTCGCCCACCGAGGATTCCGTACCAATTTCAAGAAAGTAGATCCAACGGGAAGTATAGCTTATAAAAGTTGACAGTACGTGTGTCAGCTTTGTATTTCTAAAAATATTCAAAAACAATACCATTGTCGTATTTGATATATTTTATACCATATTACTTTTAAAGACCATATTTGTTGTTTAAATTTAAATTTTTCAATGTAAGATTCTACCTTTAGTTCATTATCTCGCCAAATTTTATGCAAATCTGGATAACCTTACATTCATACCATGTTCATTAAGAGACCTCGTCAAAAAGCGGCAGGTTTGATTTTGTAGATACGTTACATTATAATGTGAAGGCTATCTCTTTTGTCATATGAACTCTATAGAAAATATCAAATATCGACATACATGTTTTTGATAATAAGATCTAAAAAACTCAATTTACAATTTTCATTTCACAAGCGAAGATTAAAATAATAAACAAATCCCAAAATTTAATATAAAATACTTTTTCGAATTAATACGATAGCATGTACAGCTTTGTATATCAATTAAGCAAATCAAACAAACGAAATGTCTAAAAAAATGTAATATATCTCCAATTGGAAAAAAACGAATACTTTTTGTTTTAAGAATATATTTTTTCATTCTAGCAACAAATGTTTTACTTCGCTTCAACTGAGACCGTAGAAATGGTATTATATTCCCTCGCCGCAGGACGTAACTTGGGTTAGTAAAATACTTTTATGTTCCATTTGTCTTGCGTTACCCTGAATACTAAATTATAAGACATTTTAGTTAGAAAATTAGAAAATAAATTATTATAAGTGACGAACACTACATCATTTGTCTCTACATTTGGGTAGACGTTGAAGACGTCCAGCTGATATTTTATATCTAATTGAAAAAATCCGGTAGGCCTTTCTGAGTAATTTAGTTATACTTGCTAGCACAAAAGCATATTTTAACATTTACTTTTTAGCTTCACGCTGTATCCCGCACATGCTAGGATAGGCAGAGGGAACCGACACTACGTTCTCAAGCATTCCGTCGAATTTTCGAGGCAATTCGTGTTGAGTGGCAGAACTCAATGCCGCTGATTTTAAGATCCTTAGAAAATATTCAACATTTTATTATGCTGTGGTAAGCTGGTATAACGAGACTGTGGGTATTCCATCGTTAGATGCTTTCAAGTCGTATAAAAAGGTTTGTTCCTTTGGGAGCGACGTCTTCACCTTTACTACCTGCAATATCTAATATGGTCTACTATGTACATCAAATAAAATCGTAAGGAGCTCACATGTATACGTGAAATATGTAACGTTTCTAATCTGGGGGCACGGCAGTGCCCCCGCCAAGTCGAGCAAAAAACAGCGGCACGGCCGTACCATCCTTTTCTCGAAGCAATTCAGGCCATTTTCGACCCCCTATAACTTCGTTGTGGATAAAACAAGAAACCTGAATTTTCAGTAACTAATCAGGCATAATATAAACACGGTATATTTAAAATTTCAGTCAATTTGAACCAGTAGTTTAAGAATGACAACTTGTTAAAGTTTCTAAATTTTGTCACTCACTGACTGACTCACCGATCATCAAAAGTCCAAGGCACTTCTAGCAGACATAGAAGCTTCAAATTTGGAATACAAATCGAGTTTAGTGTCTTAATCATGGGAAAACTTAAATATTTTGTAATTTCAGTCCAGTTTTCCAAATACACTAACTGCATGAATAACTTTGTAATCCCATATAAATGTATAGGATTACAAGGTTACATTTGCAGTTAATGAATCATTTTTACTGTATAATAGAAAATAATAAGTGTAGATAGGTACCAAAAAGTAGGACTCTACAAAAAGAAGTGAGATGCCATCAAAAACATCATGTAAAAAACCCAAGTCTCGCAGCTCAGTCTTTCTACCGTAAAAAGTTGTGAGATCCATATAATACCAAGTCGGTTAATCTATTTAGTCTCTACTTAAAGGACCTTCTGTCTTAAGTTATTACAGTAGTTATTATCATGCCAATATTAAAAATATTTTACGTTTTAAACAAATAGATCGACTTGGACATCGCATGAAAACACAACCTATCGAAAGACATAATAGACATCATATTCGGAAGGACTCTGGTGAGGAATTCGGTTGCTGGCCCGTCGTGCTGTGTAGTGTGATTAGCTTCACGCTGTATCCCGCACACAGCAGGGTAGGCAGAGGGAACCTAGTGTTAAGACACTCCGTTCCCCACTTTCTGCCGAATTACTGTAGTGTGATACATACTAATAATCAAATCGTGCGATGTCCAAGTCTTAGTTTTACTTAATATTTCGAAATTCAAAGTGCAACAAATCCAGTAAGCTGTTAGCAAACTGTCACTGATCACATGAAATTAAAAATGTTCGGTAGAAAGGCTTAAGATTGTAAGATTCCGTCTACGCAAGTATTAGTAAATATTCTCCATGCCATTTTTTTCGATTCTTTTTATTTTAGTTTCAGTAATTCAGCTTCACGCTGTAGCAGGGCTTGCAGAGGAAACCTAGTGTTAAAACACTCCGTTCCCACTTTCCGCCGAATTTTTCGAGGCATTGTGGATGTGTGCGGGATTTGTCTAACATACCCTCGTGCCCCTGCGCCACAATGGACTCTTTTTTTAGAGTACATATAAACGAATATAATATATAAGGGAGAGGGGGGGGGGGCAGCTTTGATTAACCTTTGAACACATGGGTGAACAAAGCAATTTTAAAAATAAATTTTAGTAGTTTATTTTTTTAGTAGTGGCAGCACAAAAAATATATAACGCTTAAATCTGAACAGTTTAGCTTAAATATACCGTCACACAAGTGTTTACTAAATACGAAGAGCGGATGATTAAAGAATATCTGCGGCAAAAGGCAAAAATCCGGCGTTAAGTTCCACTATCGTCAGAAATTGGGGTACGGAGTGTCTCAATACTAGGTTCTCTCTGCCTACCCCGATATATGCGAGATACAGCGGGAAGCTGATTGATTGATTGAATTTACTTAAGAAATATTCTATTTGTTTCAATTAAGTAAATTCTAACATAAGTTTCCAAATATAAAACACTAGCGGCTCGCCCACGGCTTCGCCCGCTTAAAATACATGATTATTGATTTAATAAGCAGAATTGATTGACAACTATAATGACTTCTAATATGATTTTTTTACATTATCGTCAAAGAATTTTTGATTGTTTTAAATAAAAAAATACGACCATCGTTGATATGTAATATTTATAAAATATACATAAAGCTAATTATTTATCACACGTATATATTTTTGTAACTTTATGTTCTTTTTACCTATATAATATACTCTGTTAAATGTGCTGATGTCAGTGAATAATTTAATTTACTCATTCAGAAACAGCCTTAAATGTTAAATTATTGATTTGAAGGATTCATAATATTCTTTGTAAAATAACTGTAATAATTGCATATTAACTCCTGTACAATTTTTAAATTAGTTACATATATTATATGAACGAACCAACCAAAAAATCTTTGTATTTACTTGATATTTCTTTCAAGATCGTTCTTTATCTCTATGTTGAATTAATTACGACTTCTTTTAAATGACGATAACTTTTTTTTTAATGAACCGATTTTGATGAACTAAACTTTAGTACTTAAGTTGAGTTAAAACAAAGCAATTGGTGAAATTTTCAAATAAATCGGTTCAGTACTTTCAGAGAAAAATGCGGACAGAAATATGTCGACAGACAGACAGACAGACAAGAAATTCAAAAAAAATCTTTTTGCTTTATATTATTATTTTTAAGTGTCCCTATCCATTTCAGTCAAAATTACTAAATGTACAGACAAAATATTTTTACTGTCTTATTATATATAGAGATTATATATATCATATTTAGGATATAAAAACTTTACACGATTCTGTTCCTAAGTCTGAGAAGTAGAAAAATTTAATTCCTTTTTTGTTCTATTTCATCATAGTACACATGTGTGTGTTTTAGTTAGTTAAGTATCAATTTATATATTTGTTGTATTACTTTCCTGAATCGCCCACAATAATTTGAAATATATTTTAATGAAATATTTGAAATTTGATTGATGGACTTGTTTAATTTGCATTTTTATATTAAAAAAATGCAACTACTACGTTTATAGTTTTTTTTAACTTTACGATGTAGCCCGCATCTAGCAAAGTAGGCAGAGGGGGTTTTTGCCATTTTCTGCCGAATTTTAGAGGCATTGAGTATTGAGGAAGGAGGAGGAACTCAACGCCGCGTTTTGCCTCGTTAACAGGACAAGTAAATTCAAATATATTATATGATTTCCTCGAATAGCAAAAGAACATACAACCTGTCGCGTTAATAGTCGCAATAACACCATTTATAAAAACGTTTATATTTGTTTTATAGAAAACGAATACCAGAGTTGTTTGTGTACGATATACCTACATATACTTATTTTCACGTAAATATTTATTTTGATGTATTTTACTGGCCTAAAGACTTTTTTCCAATTACAATAAATAGACGAAGACAAAATGTCTAGAAATTCGTAATCTTATTTCTCAAACATATATAAGTGGAATTACTTAGTTCTGCTCGGCCTGCCTCGTCTAGTATGGAAAATAATAACAAACAAAACAAACCATAATTCTTACAAAGCAAGGAATACTCATTTTGAAGCTTTATAAAAATATCTTTCAACCACAACAGTTCTTCTAGGCATTGATTCTCTTCATGGGGTAGATAATAACAAGAAATACTTACATTACCTTTAGGGTTGCCCGCAATTTTACTTTATTATATTTATCTCTGTTATTATTTAAAAAAAATATTATATCAGCTTCATGCTGTATCGCACACAGCAGGGTAGGCAGATTGAACCTAGTGTTAAGACACTCCGTTCACCACTTTCCGCCAAATTCTGGAGGCATTGCGTGTTGAGTGGCAAAACTCAACGCCACCCTTTGCCTCCGACACCAGAGCGAAGAAATGAAAACCTACAACCAGTCGCTTTTACAGTCACACTTTGTGCCCTGCGCCACGACTGGCCTCATTAGCGTGCTTCGCACGCCTATCATTGACAGATCGTTTTAATATCTGTTTTCAAATATGTAGTACAAACATTAAAGAGCACGTACATATGCGCCTCGCGCTGTTTATTTACGACTGTAGTTACTGTGACGCCTTTTTCAATATGAAACAAAAAATTGTTTGTATTTAGTCAGTTTTGTTTTCATTCTAAATGCTTTGTGCCTTCCTGCTGTGGTACGGATAAAAAGTGATCTCTATGTTAGACTCTATCTCTACAACTCTTTAGTCCTTATTGCAAGCCAAAATTTTTTGGCCTTTCTAAACGGAAAGGAAAAATGTCATAATAATTGTTAATTGTTAACCGACGTCTGTAAGAAAAGGAGGTTATCAATTTGACTGTATTTTTTTATGTTTGTTACCTCAAGACTTTTGACTGCGTTAACCGATTTTGATGATTTTTTTTATTTGAAAGCTAGTGCTTCCCGTGTAGACCCATTTTTATTTTTGGTCCCTTTCTGATAATGGTATCTATGAGAAAATCACATAAGTCTTAAATTTGCAGTAGGTATTTGCTCGACAAATGGATGAATAACTCAATATCAAGTCAACCGATTCCGATGATTTTTTTATGGTGAAAGTTTGGTTAGGTTCTGATTATGGGATCCAGTTGAAATTGAACAAGTTGTTTTTTTTTTTGTTAAAAAATATAATTATATTGTAATAGTTACAAGGAAAAGGATTGTTAAAATGGATGTCAGAAGTGAAATTCCTTATCGTTGCATTTCTTTTCAACCGATTTCGAAAAAGAGGATGTTCTCATTTTCTGCCGACTTTAAAAAGGGAGAGGTTTTAAAAAAGGGAAACAGACACACAGGGACAGTTCTTATTTCCATATGATCGTATACAACGTAGAGCCTTTCGAATCGTTGGGGATTCAGTGATCTGTGAAAGGGTTGACACTTTGGCTTTGCGTAGGGACGTTTCCTCGCTGTGCGTTTTGTACCGCATTTATCATGGGGAGTGTTCTTGGGAATTGTGTGACCTGGTCCTTTTTTTTAATTTTTTTTTATCAGCTTCACGCTGTATCCCGCACACAGCAGGGTAGGCAGAGGGAACTTAGTGCTATGACACTCCGTTCCCCACTGCCGAATTCTGGAGGCATTGCGTGTTAAGTGGCAGAACTCAATGCCGCGCTTAGCCTCGACACCAGAGCGAAGAAACGGAAATATAAATTTAAGTAAATATTTCATCTCCTCGAGTGGGGATCGAACCCACAACCAGTCGGTTTTACAGTCACACCTCGTGCCGCTGCGCCACGACAGGCACACCTGTTCACCTGTTACTTGCCGCAGAATTTTCTAACTGCTCAATACATCGCAAACTCAAGCACCATCCCCACCATCTGGATATGTGGCACTCGCGTCTATCTCCAGCTTAAAGGCCGGCAACGCACCTATAGCTCCTCTGGCGTTGCAAGCGGTCGTGGGCGGCGGTGATAACTTACCATCAGGTGACCCATGCGCTCATTTGCCTTGTTTTTTTCCATAAAATAAATAACGAACTTGTTACATTAGTTATTTAGCGCAGTAAATCTTACTGCCTTCTGCCGCTTTTAAGCTTTATAAGTATATTATAAATATAGAAGCCTGTCATGACTAGGAACACAAGCGTGCGACTGTAAACATGACAGGTTGTGGGTTCGATTCCTCATCATATTCAAGTTCGATTCATATCTTCGCTATGGTAATGAGGCAAAGCGCTGTGTTGAGTTCCGCCAATAAAAACGCCATATCAAAGAAATGTAAAACGAAAATGTCTTAATGTCTTAATCACCTGTTACTTGCCGCAGAATTTTCTAACTGCTCAATACATCGCAAACTCAAGCACCATCCCCACCATCTGGATATGTGGCACTCGCGTCTATCTCCAGCTTAAAGGCCGGCAACGCACCTATAGCTCCTCTGGCGTTGCAAGCGGTCGTGGGCGGCGGTGATAACTTACCATCAGGTGACCCATGCGCTCATTTGCCTTGTTTTTTTCCATAAAATAAATAACGAACTTGTTACATTAGTTATTTAGCGCAGTAAATCTTACTGCCTTCTGCCGCTTTTAAGCTTTATAAGTATATTATAAATATAGAAGCCTGTCATGACTAGGAACACAAGCGTGCGACTGTAAACATGACAGGTTGTGGGTTCGATTCCTCATCATATTCAAGTTCGATTCATATCTTCGCTATGGTAATGAGGCAAAGCGCTGTGTTGAGTTCCGCCAATAAAAACGCCATATCAAAGAAATGTAAAACGAAAATGTCTTAATGGGAACGTAGTGTTGACCAAAAGGTTCCCAGGTCCCCTCTTCCTACCTATATGCTATATGGGAAATACAACGTAAAGCTAAAAAAATATATAAAGAAAAGTTATTTACACGCCTTCATTATTCAATCTAACCACGGCTATAATTCAAACTTGGGTCAGTATATCATTTTTCTTTTGTCTCGATCGCGACTTTATGCTCGGGTAATATTATATTCTGAAAAATTTATTATTTGGGCTTAACTGCAAAACAAGCTAAGGCAAATATTTTTTGGATAGCAAATTTTCAAGAAGAGTAGGCATGTGCGTACGAAGGAGAGCCGGTTGGGCCATGCCCATCCCAGACTAATCTGGTGCCCCGAAATTTTGCTTACAAAAAATTTGTCCCGAAAAAGACGAACCTATATGTCGAAAGGTTAAGTCTGCCCCCAAATCCACTTTCACCCCCAGAAAATATTTTAGGTACGCTCATAGGAGTAAGTTGGATACACCAACCAACACTGTACAAAGTCTTTTGGTTGGACGAACCAAAAGACTTTTTACAGAGTACTTTTGAAATGTAGACTTTCGGTATTTTGTCAACATTTACATTTTTTTTTCGTTGCTTTTAATCAACGAAAGCAAATTACTTGGTTTTTTATTTTTTATAATATAATTCATGTTATTATTATATAAGAGGTTTACAGAGACGGTAGGGTTTTGTCGTTCCATTTCATCTGGCTACTGAAGAGAAAAAGAAGGCATAAAGCGATAGTTAAAAATATATATGTATATATATTTTTTTTGTGTACATATTCACATTTATATGTTGATACAAATACATAAAGTTTTATAAATATAAGTAAGAATGTAAAATTTTTAGGGTTGCTTGTAAATATTGATAACATGAAATGACAGCCTTCAGTATATTATAATCGTCACGCAGCTCACAGAAGCGTTTTACGTACTTTGTCAACCACGTAATAGAATATTTTTTTTTCTTTCTTTATTACCCGACTGCGTAACGTAAAGGAGTGTAATGTGTTTATTAGTATGTGTATGTACTTATGCATGTTTGTTTTTCCTATATAGCCTATAGAACGACCGATATTGATGATTCTAAAGTCAAACAATTCGTCTTAGCCTTGTGAGTGTCACAGAAAACCTACTCTACATACAATGTTTTAAATTCAAGAGGAAAGTTCGTATTATCTTAATTCTACGTTTCCTCGAACCAATATAAATCTGCTCTACGCTGCTAGTAAATTGTTAAAAGAATACAGTCAAAGTTATGATACGTGCTCAATTGGCAGGCTTAAAGCCCGTAGACAAAAATTTCAAACGTTGTCACTGCTCACAGGCATAGTTAGAAAGACGATATAACCATTTTGTAACCATCAGAATTAATTTCGAAATCGATTTGTTTAAGTTTAATTTGTTTAAGTTTGTTTTAAATACTATCATAATTTTATGTGTTAAGTAAGAAAAAAATAATCTTATCTTTCCAAAAATTTTATTTCTTTCTAGGGTTCCGTACCTTAAAAGAAACAACGGATCTCTTATTATTAGTAACCGACTAGAGTTTTGAAAAAAATGTAGTGTCAGTTATAGTTTCGGTTTGCCAAAAATCAGCCGATTTTTTATTCTTGACAAATTTCAGTTCTTATCAGGCGTCAGGCGTCAGGCGTCGATCTGCTAATATTGGGAAGAATAAGCGAAGCGAAGATACATTAATGGCCGTTCAGACACGTGGTAACCGCCCCCAGTTACGCAAACGCGCTGTTAGGAACCGCAAAATTGTATTATGTATCACCGCAGCTGCAGTTAATAAGCGGTTGCGGTTACTAGTCACGTCGTTATGACGTGTGAACCTTGCAGCGCCGCCATTGAAATTGAATGGATGATGCCTTCAGAAGTTTTGGTTCCACAGGAATAAAAACGCACGGGCACCGCACTATTCTAAAAATAAAATAAAGTACCGGTATATAAAAATATACAGGTACTTTCATCGGTTACGGTACCAGTATATTTTACTTGGCGAGGATACGATCTGAACGATTACGACAATAGTCATATAAATAAGATCTGCGTGGTTTCTGAACGTGGCCTGATTGAAGTATACATAGAAAAATCCAGTCAAGTGCAAGTCGGACTTATCCAATGAGGGCTCCGTACCAATTTCAGTAGTGTAGGTCAACGGAAAGTACAGCTTATAAAGTTGAATACATTTGTCAGCTTTTATTAGTTTCCTTTTCTCATTGCACTCGTTTTGTATGATATAAACTACAATTATAAATTTATAGTGACATTTCCCATTAAATAAGTTTTATACTTATTTAATGGGAAATGTTCGGTTCGGTTTTTTTTTATATTCCTATATATTGTTGTTATTATCGTTGACTTAGAAGTTTGCTTTTTGTGTGTTCTAGGGGATTATTGACTTGAATATTTAATATTAACTTCAGCTTTATACCTCTACGCGATCTTGAGATAAATGGTCTCGACAGATGGACAGACAGATAACAAAGTGGTATGGTTCCGTTTTTTTCTTTTTGCGATAAAGAACCAAAAAGTAAAAGTATTTTTAAAAAAGTTCTGAGGAAAAAAAAATCTGTCGAATTGATAATCTCATTTTCTTACGGAAGTCGGTACAAGCAATGTAATGGGTTTTTTTTAGCTTCACGCGCACACAGCAGGGTAGGCAGAGGGAACCTAGTGTTAAGACACTCCGTTTCCCACTTTCTGCCGAATTCTGGAGGCATTGCGTGTTGAGTGGCAGAACTCAACGCCGCGCTTAACCTCGATACCAGAGCGAAGAAATGGAAATAGAAATTTAAGTAAATATTTCATCTCCTCGAGTGGGGATCGAACCCACAACCAGTCGGTTTTGCAGTCACACCTCGTGCCGCTGCGCCACGACCGGCCTATAATTGTTGGGTTTTATATATTTTGTAGTGTATCATTTTTAGAGACCGTATTTGTAAATTCATCAATGTAGAACTACTATTCTTCTTCTACCTCCAGTTCTCGCGATTCTCGCGAAATTTCATGCAAATCTGGTTAACCTTACTTTCATTTCTTGTTCATTAAGAGACCGCGTCAAAAAGACATGGTTTAACTTAGTGGATACGTAAAATTATAATATCTTTTCACATATACCTTCTACTTTTTTGTTTCATCTGACTTGGGCTATCCTAAATACTAAATGATAAGACAATTTAGTTAAAAATAGAAAATAAATTATTTTAAGTCACGAACGAAACACAATATTATGTTTCACGCTGTATCCCGCACATAGCACGGTAGGCAGAGGGAACCGTGTTAAGACACTCCGTTCTCAAAAATTCCGCCGCATTTTCGAGGCAATTCGTTTTGAGTGAACTCAACACCATTGATTTTAAGATCCTTAAAAAATATTCAAAACTAGCGGCTCGCCCACGGCTTCGCCCGCTTAAAATACATGATTATTGATTTAATAAGCAGAATTGATTGACAACTATAATGACTTCTAATATAATTTTTTTTCGACATTATCGTCAAAGAATTTTTGATTGTTTTAAATAAAAAAGTACGACCATTGTTGATATTTGATATTTATAAAATATACATAAAGCTAATTATTTATTTATTACACGTAAATATTTTTGTAACTTTATGTTCTTTTTACCTACATAATATACTCTGTTAAATGTGCTGATGTCATTGAATAATTTGATTTACTCATTCAGAAACAGCCTTAAATGTTAAATTATTGATTTGAAGGATTCATAATATTCTTTGTAAAATAACTGTAATAATTGCATATTAACTCCTGTACAGTTTTTAAATTACTTACATATATTATAAGAACGAATTAACCAAAAAATCTTTGTATTTACTTGATATTTCCTTCAAGATCGTTCTTTATCTCTGTGTTGAATTAATTACGACTTCTTTCAAATGACGATAACTTTTTTTTAATGAACCGATTTTGATGAACTAAACTTTAGTAGTTAAGTTGAGTTAAAACAAAGCAATTGGTGAAATTTTCAAGTAAATCGGTTCAGTACTTTCAAAGAAAAATGCGGACAAAAATATGTCGACAGACAGACAGACAAGAAATTCAAAAAAAATCTTTTTGCTTTCTATTATTCTTTTTAAGTGTCCCTCTATCCATTTCAGGCAAAATTACTAAATGTACAGACAAAATATTTTTACTGTCTTATTATATATAGAGATTTTAGTATGTTGTGGTAAACTGGTATCATAAGGCCGTGGGTATTCCATCATAAGTAAAAAAAGGTTTATTCCTTTGGGGGCGACGTCCTCACCTTTACTACCTGTAATATTTAATATGGTCTACAATGTACATCAAATAAAATCATAAGGATACATGTGTACGTAAAATATGTGACTTAACTTATCTTTACGCTTTATCCCTAGCGAGGTAGTCAGAGAGAACAGATCACCAAACGCTACGGTCTCTATATACCTCTTTCGCCTCGTCCACTGTCATCAACCTCTTCATACATGCCCCTGGAGTTCAAGTAAAAAACATGAGGACCCTCATGCTTTTTACGTGGCCTCCTTCCAGTATCTTTGATATTGTTTTCGAAGATCAACCGAGGCCTCCCCCTACCTCTCTTACCGCTCACTTTTCCTTCATAAATCTTTTTTGCCATTCTTTTATCACTCATTTGTTCGGAGTGTCCAAACCAGCTGACCATATTTTTCTTTATTCTCACCGTGACATCCTCGCTAGCAACTGCCATTCTATGTATCTTTTCGTTGCGGATTCGATCAACTAAACTGACTCCGCGTATCCTACGAAGAGATCGCATCTCCACAGCATTCATCTTTCTTTCATTCGTCTTCTGTAATATCTACGTTTCGCTGCCGTATAACAACGTCTGTACCAACGCTGCATTGTACGGCTAAACGCACAGCTGTGCTGATGCAATAAGCACTGCATCATCTGCATACAGCAGGCAATTTACACTTAAGTCACCTACTTTCACTCCCATAGACTTTGTTTCACTCCTTGGAAACAGCTAACCAAATACAAATTGAACAACCAAGCTGACATGGCGCAACCTTATTTAGCACCCGAACGCATGTCAAACCAGGAAGACATGCCAGCTCTCAGATCTCTATTAAGAGACTTTACAGCCTGCAGCAAGGGTCTTTAATTTAATAAATTTAATTAAAATATAAAACTTTTTTAATATAATTTACTACTCTGTTATAAAGTGACAAAGAAAAGCAAGGACAATCTGTCATACTACTACTAGTCCGTCTATTGTAAAAATTAGATGCCTCATCCTTGTATGTTTCCTTAGGGCATTTTTAATTTTGATTTTCTTTAAAAATCCTATTTGACAAAATCTTTAGAGTATTTTAAACAAACATTTTATAAGAATAATATTTCATTGCATAAGTAAATATTATATTTTTTAAAATCTCTATCCATTTTTTATATTCAATATTAAACGAAACTTGTTCTTCATAATAAAAATTGTTCAATACAACAAATTCAAACATATTATTAAGAGCTTTACTATCAATTAGAATATTAAACTAAAATAAACACTGTCGATAGTCAGAAAATTCTCTCAAAATTACTACGAATTTGAAATAATAGTCAAATAGAATTAAAATAACAATGTAACAGCAATAAAATATCAATGTCTACAATTTTCGGAGGAATAACTAACGCATTAAGAACATGAAATGTTTTTACGATTTCTAATCCCAAAAGAGTTAGTAAAACCTTTATATGATTAATTTACTCTCCTCTATCAATTCCTCTCCATTTTTCTAAAAAAAAATTTTTAAAACGAAGACAATAGGACATGTTAGCTGATTCAAAGTTTGTTCTTGGTTACAGTATCTTCTTTCAATGTTTTAACTGTCAAATTGTTTTGATTCAGTATTGAATTTTAATATAAGAGTAGCTACTATTAAAAGTTGCTGAAATTCAATTTTCGTAGCTTCATACTCTAAAAGAGATATTAGCAATACTTTTACTACATTGTTATACTTTTTCTGAGTCCAGTCGTAGCGCAGCGGCACGAAGTGTGACTGTAAAACCGACTGGTTGTGGGTTCGATCCCCACTCGAGGTGATGAAATATTTACTTAAATTTATATTTCCATTTCTTCGCTCTGGTGTCGAGGCTAAGCGTGGCGTTGAGTTCTGCCACTCAACACGCAATGCCTCCAGAATTCGGCAGAAAGTGAGGAACGGAGTGTCTTAACATTAGGTTCCCTCTGCCTACCCTGCTGTGTGCACTTTGGTATTTAATTGAACTTCACGCTAGCATGCTCGCGTCTGCTATACTTTACGCATACCCTATGTAAAGCATAGTAGAAACTATTTTCGTCCGATTTCTAGACGCTGTGTGTTGAGTGGTGAAACTCAAAGCCGTAGCAACATTACAATAAAAATGTACAATGGAATATTTCAGTTTCCATGAGTGAGGATCGAATTTACAAGCACCGCGTTATAAGTCAGATCGTCTCTATCACCTCTATCACCTCTACATATTTAAAATAATTATAGAGATATATAACAAAAAATGTAATTAATTCTATTTAATTAAACCACTGAGATAATCTTGAAATGTGCACGACCGCCGTTCAACTTCAAACAGAGCTTTCTAGATCTTGTGAAATCGATTACCATAAGCACTCAATCACTGCTATATACACTGCTTTAATATCTATTGTAGCTGCAATCCTCCGTCCGTTGCTATTTTAAAATATAAAAAATAGTAATAACCATTTTCATAAATAACGATTTTTGATTAACATAACCAATTGAAATGATAAATGATAGAAGGGGGAGGTTGTTTGCCATTGTGAAATAAATAACCGAACAATACAATGTTAAAGTTTCTTTCCATATTTTGTTTTCTGCCACAGGAAATCGTCTTCCAGTCCACAACTTGTTTCAGGGTTTCTATTTTCAGTTCTAATAAAATATTATGTGTGCGCCATTAAAATAGTTGAAATTAATTATTTTTAAGGAAAAAGTATTCTTTGTAAAATATAGATAACTTCTTATCACAATATTTTTTTTGTTCATGATCACAATATTTTTTTACACAGTAACCCTGCTGTGTGCGGGAGCAGAGGGAACTTAGTGTTAAGACGTTCTTCATTTTTCACAGAATTCTAGAGGCTTTTCGTATTGAGTGACAAAGTCAACGCTTTTCTTCGACATCAGAGACAAAAGCAAAATTTTAAATATTTCATTTCTTCGAGTGGGAATGTAACCCAAAATCCGCCGAGTTTATTGTCACACCTTGTGCCCCTGCGCCACGACTGGCCTCATTTAAAGATATGTGTATACTTGCAAAATGCAAAATCGATTGGTTGTGGGCTCGATTTTCATTTTCATTTCTTCGTTCTGGTGTTAAGATAAAGCGCCGTTGAGTTCCGCCACTTAACACGCAATGCCTCCTTTCCTTGCGGGAAAGTGACACTTAACACTAGGTTCCCTCTGCCTACCTTGCTGTGTGCAGGATACAACGTGAAGCTGATTTAATTTTATTTTAATCTTTAAATACTATACCCAATATATTCGTACATAGAATTCCCGAGGTGCTTGTCAGTAGTTCATAATTTGTAGCGTATGTAATGAACGTCCAATTACGCTATACCCGTACGAGATATACACAACGAGTCACATACTCGTATATTACAAATGCTGCAACATATTAGATTTTGTGAATTTTAACTAAAGTGGCAAATTTGGAATAGCTGTAATTAGTATTTTTTTACATATGCTTACACTGTAAGGTCACTTTTGTCATTTCTCGATTCTAAATCAGCAGCCTCTAGCATCTAGATAGTTTAGATCATAATTAATAAATAAAAAAATAAATCAGCTTCACGCTGTATCCCGCACATAGCAGGGTAGGCAGAGGGAACCTAGTGTTAGGATACTCCGTTCCCCACTTTCTGCCTAATTCAGGAGGCATTGCGTGCTGAGGGGCAGAACTCAACGCCGCATAATAATATAGTTTTTTTTAAAACTAAATAAATACGCATATCGTCGATATGTTTCTAAATTATTTGGAAAGAGATTCTGTGATTATTTTGATACGTAACAGCAATAAGTGATATGTCAGTCAATAACAATAGTTCACAATATTTTCCTTCCAATAAGGCCTACAAGCAACTGCCCCCGATTGATACAACTCCATTGTTTTTATAGTCTAGTTTGCTAACAACACATACATACAAGAATCTGCTACGTTGTTAGAACAATACATATATATATATATATATATATATATATATACGAATTTAAATTTTTCATTACCAAGCCTGAACAATCCAGCATATACGTAGAGTCAAACTATTAACTATCGCTTAAGGATATATATAACAACTTACCATTTTTTATTTTGTAATTATTTTACGTATGTATATACTACTCTACCTACAGATTTCCTGTTTGCATGGAAGAAATATCCGAGAAACTGTCGCCATTTAAAATAAATATAGCAGTACCAATTCAATATATATATATATATATATATATATATATTTTATTTTCATCTCATTTAATAAGCATTTGCTACAAAGCGAAATCATTCGAGTATTTAATTTGGGAAGATAACACAAAGGAGGCATTTCTCACGCCTTATTGCTCTGTAATCTAAGTCGAATTGATCAAATTGTGGAAAAGGCGTACCTACTAAACTTGGTCGTAAAATGGAACAAAAAATAATCTCTTATAGTAATTTAGTTAAGAGGCCGTCGTGGCCCAGGGGCACAAGGATGTGACTGTAACGCGACACTTGTGGGGTCGAACCCCACTCTGGGGAATGAATTATTATTTATTAATAATTTAATTTCTTCATTCTAACACGAAGGTAAAAGCCCGGCGTTGAGTTCCGCCACTCGATACGCAATGTCTCGAAAAATTCGGCAGAAAGTGGAGAATACAGTGTCTTAATACTAAGTTCTCTCTGCCTACCCCGATATATGCGAAATACAGCGTGAAGATGATTAATTGATTGAATTTACTTAAGAAATATTCTATTAAGTAAAGTCTGGCAGAAGTTTCTAAATATAAAACATTTATATAGGACATAAAAACTTTACACGACTCAGTTACTCAGCTATGTGTAAGAAGTAGAAAAATTAAATTACTTTTTGTTCTGTTTCATCACAGACACACACACACATGACACATGTATGTATCTAAGTTTCAATTTATATATTAGTCGTACTACGTAGTGACGTTAAAATAAACATTTAGGTATAATGTTGTCTTTTTACTTTACCGAATCGCTCATAATAAATTGAACTATATTTTAAAGGAATGTTTCAAATTTGTTCGATGGACTTGTTTAATTTTTACAACATTTTATATTAAAAAAATATATGTAACTTGGACGTTAACATATTTTTTTAGATTCACGCTGTGCTCGCACATTATCACGTTCATATTTGTTTAATTTAAATCTAAAACCAGAGTAGTTTATGTACAGTATAAATTTATTTTGACGTCTAATATATTTTGACTGGCTTAACCACTTTTTCCCAATAAGAATAAAAGAAGCACAGCAAAAGCCTACGAATTCATAATCTCCTTTCTCATACTTAGATGGGTGGACTTATTTAGACGCTCTGCTCAGCCTTGTAAGGCAAAGGGATCATAAACGAACCAAAGTACAATTCTTGCAAAGCAACGAATACTCATTTACAGGCTATATGAAAATATAGTTCATTTAAATTTAAGTTATTTTTATATGGTTTTATTTCATACCTCGAGTGGGAATCGAACCCGCAATAATCGCGTTTACAGTGCAACACTTGGGCTTCTGCCCTACAACGGCTTCAAATATTTTTGGTTATGATTTATAATGAATTCTTTTACTTTTCTTAAACGGTAAGATACAATTTCCATCAAATCCAGCAATCAAATTGGCTCTCTTTGTATAAATATTATGTAACATTCAACGAAGAGCTTAGAAAGATGATCTACTGAACCAATTTAATTACACTTCGGCTATGTATTATGTTCTGCATTCATATAATTACACTATTTTTAATATATATTATTGTGTACATACACGTTTTAGTCATAAATTGATGAGGTTGTGAGTTTGATTCCCAATCGAGGAAATTAATTATTATTTGTTAATATTTTCATTTCTTCGCTCTGTTAACAAGGCAAGGCGGAATGTCTTGGCACTAGGATTTAAGGTTCCCTCTGCCTACCCTGCTATATGCGGAATACAACGTGAAGTTAAAAAAAATTGGATTATTTTTCTGTTAGCTTTTTAAAACAAACTAGCGTGCTTCAGACTCATATCAATAACAGATCGTATTCATATTTGTTAACAAACATTAAGGAGCACGTACATATGCGCCTCGCTTTGTTTATTCACGACTGTAGTTACTGTGACACCATTTTCAATATAAAATAAAAAAGTCTTTGTATATTCCTTATATTTAGTAAATTATTTTTTTCATTCGGCCCTTATTTTGTACTAGCGGCCCATTCGCGGCTTCGCTCGCATACCACTTATAAATAAATAAAACAAAAATAAAAATAGCCTTTATTTCTGATACCATACAATTGTACAACTTCATTACATACTTATATATAGGTTTTGCTAATTTATTATACATACACATATTAAATTCATTTAGTCATTACAATTTAGTTTATTATTAAAAATATTTACCAAAAGAATAAGAGATATTCAATCATTCAATATTATTTTGTACATTTTTATTTTTGTATTATTTTGTTACATTCCACCTTCCTGATTTTTTTTTTCTTTTTTAAATAATATACTCATTATTATAATATATTACTTACTATCATTGTATTATTATAATTGTATATTTAGCATTAGCATTATATATTAATTATTACTTTATATTAACCATTATGTTTTAAATGCACACATGTTATTATTATTAGTATTATTTTTTAGGATTATACATATAAAATTATTAATGTTCAAAATTTACTTCTTACAGTTTACATTAAAAGAAATATTTTAATTACAAGAAACATTTACAAAATAATCTATAGATTCTATATCTCCCAAAACTTATTCTATGTATATTCGTATTTGTAATATATTATATTTTAACATTTTCCATTTTATTACTCATCAACATCGGAATCAGCTTGCCCTTTGGCAAAGGCCTCCCCTGCAGTTTGCCATGACTCTCTATGTGTAGCCTTTCTCCTCCACTTTTTACTTATTACAGTTTACATTAAAAGAAATATTTAAATTACAAGAAACATTTACAAAATAATCTATAAATTCTATATCTCCCAAAACTTATTCTATGTATATTTGTATTTGTAATATATTATATTTTAACATTTTTCATTTTATTACTCATCGACATCGGAATCATTAGTATCAGCTTGCCCTTTGGCAAAGGCCTCCCCTGCAGTTTGCCATGACTCTCTGTGTGTAGCCTTTCTCCTCCACTTTGCTCCAGCTTCTCTTTTGATATCATCTTCCCATCTTATTTTCTGACGTCCTCTTTTTCTTTTTCCAGTGAGCGGATACCACAAAGTAACATCTTTGGACCATTTTTGCTTCTTGCTCCTTAGCATATGGCCTATCCAATTCCATTTTAGTTTCTTAATTGTAAAAGTGACATCTTTAACTTTCGTTTTATTTCTTATATTTTTTAGTGTTGTTTTGTCACAAAGCCTGACATTTAGGATACTCCTTTCCATGTTGTTTTGGCAGACTCTGAGAGCTAAGTATTGTTTTTTAGTCAGAGCCCAAGTTTGTGCTCCATAAATTAAGCATGGAAGTATGCATGAGTTAAATATTTTTGTTTAATACTTCATAGGTATATGGGGATTTTTCATGATTTCTTTTAAGGACCAGAAACATCTCCACGCTTTGCCAATTCTAGTTTCTATTTATTTTTGCATTAGATTCTTCGGCGATATAATTTGTCCTAAATAGATGTATTGGTCCGTGTATTCTATTTCTTTGGAATTGAGTAATATGGGAATTCTTTCACGATTCGTCATCACTTTTGTTTTTTCTACATTCAAGGTTAAACCTACAATTTTACTTTCAATTTCTAATTGTGTTAACATTATTTGCAAGTTTTTTTGATTTTCACTAAGTAAAATAAGGTCATCTGCAAATCTTAAATGGTTCAGGTTTTCTCCATTTACATTAATTCCTAGCTCATTCCAATCTATTTTTCTAAATACCTGTTCCAGCACCGCCGAGAATAATTTTGTTGATAGGGGGTCACCCTGGCGTAATCCCCTTTTTATTCTGAATTCTGAGGCTTTCCTTTCGGTTTGGATTTTTGCTGTTGAGTGTTTGTATATGTTTTGCATTATTCTTATATATTTAGGGTTTATTCCTTGATTGCTTAAAGCTTCCCATATACATTTATGTTTTATACAATCAAAAGCTTTGTTGTAGTCTACAAAAGCCAAGTAATATGATTTTCCATATTCATTATATTTTTCAATTACTTGTTTTATAACATGGATATGGTCTATTGTAGAAAAGTCGCCGCGAAATCCTGCCTGTTCTTTTGGTTGGTTTTCGTCCAGTATTAAGCTAATTCTGTTCAATACCACTTATAATTGTTTTATTATCCTGCATCTTCCATAAGATAATCAATATAAATTATATAATTTATATTCAGTCATTTTGAGTAACTGCAAGCACTAACATGGCTGCTTGCGAGGACGAAATCGGCGGCAAGGGCTTCCCCCGCTGGACTCATGCCCATACTTGCGGCCGTAAACGGAGCGTTGAATTATTTAAAATTTATATTTTCTCAAAAAGTATACGTTCAAATTACATGCTATAAAAGACAAAGCATTTCTTCATAAAGATTGATGATGGAATAACTTTCGCTCATAAGTTTCAATACCTTTATTAAATAAAAAACGTTGAAATATCGCCTTGCAATTTTCAACAACTTTTTTTTTATCACAAAATATCTTATTGTGACTTATAAGAGATAAATATACCGTATCACGGTCTTTTTTAGAACTAATAAAATAGAACATTTCTTCCATACAATGTACTGACATACATTTTACTATATTTGCAACGCACGCGCTTAAAGCAATTCGATGGCGTCCATTATTATATTTATTTCGATATTTAAGACTAACTAATACGTACATTATAATATTACATAGCCTTTAGCACTTCTGAAAAACGTAGCTTTCAAACAAAACCAAAAATAAGTAAATCAGACCAGTAGATACAGAGATCTTAGCGTTTAAACAAATAAACAAACAAACTCTTCCTTTTTATTATATTAGTATAGATAAAAGCCGAAAATTATCTTTATTAAATTTCCTTGATGAAATAACTTTCGATCGTGAGTTTTCAATATAAATGTGTTTCAATATAAATGTATTTTCAATAGTATAGATAAACATTAAATAAAAAGTAGCGGTCACTGTCGCGCAGGACCAAACTTTACACCACGCCAAGGAAAGAAGAAGAGAATCAAAGTGTAGTTTAAATTAATTATAAACAGCAAATAATTATATAAAAATTAACAATATTTCGTAAATGTATGAAAATTTCTGCCCATTCGCGTTGGTCATACTATGCCGCTCGAAGGCGAAGGTCATTTCGAATCAGTGACATCTCCTTAATTATTTATTAGAATGTTATACAGTAAACTATTATTTCAATCTAGATAAAATGTTAAAAGTGACTATTATATTTATGTTCATAAGGATGAATATCAAGCAAGCAAATTCATTTTGGGTGACGTTTTCTTAAAACAACAAACTTTGTAAACCGTTGTTTAGCTACGGTCGGTTGTTATTAACATGGCAGAATAAATTGCATGTCAAATTAGAAAGGATTTTAATATATTTAGAATATATGTGTAATGTAATGTTATATAGCCTATAGCACTTCTGAAGAATCAAGCTTTCATACAAAACAAAAACAAAGTAAATCCGATCAGTAAATCCAGAGATCTTAGCGTTTAAGCAAACAAACTCTTCCGCTTTATTATATTAGTATAGATAAAATGAATTACAAATATAAGTTTACAATATTTAAAAAAAAAAAAAAAAACAAAAACTGCCACTTGTCTGATTTTTCCTTGATTTGTATTATTTGAGGCCAGTGGTGGCGCAGTGGCACGAGGTGTGACTGTAAAACCGACTGGTTGTGGGTTCGATCCCCACTCGAGGAGATGAAATATTTACTTAAATTTATATTTCCATTTCTTCGCTCTGGTGTCGAGAATAAGCGCGGCGTTGAGTTCTGCCATTCAAAACGCAATGCCTCCAGAATTCGGCAGAAAGTGTGGAACGGAGTGTCTTAACACTAGGTTCCCTCTGCCTACCCTGCTGTGTGCGCGATACAGCGTGAAGCTAATTTGATTTGATTTTTTGTATTATAAATTCTCACTTTGTGTGAAATTTCATAACTATAGTCCACGGGAAGTACCCTTAAGATTTGACTACGAATGCGAATTGTACACTAAATACTGTAAAAACGATGCATGACGAGAATGGGTTGACTTACAAGCCTCCTGTGCTTCAAAAAACAGTAGACTTGAATATTTGATATTTATATCAGTTTGATATTTTCGCGCGATCTTAAATTAAATGGTCTTGACTGATGGACAGACGGACAACAAAGTTAATCCTATAATTTTTTTACCTTGTGAGTTAAAGGAACTCTAAAAAATTATGCCTACGACTCTCTAGTTCTAATTGTAAGCCTCATTTTTTCGTCCTTTCTCAATGGAAAGAGAATATTCTCGATACAATTTACAAGATTATTTATTTCTTAATTAAAATTAGACAACATCATTATAATAAAAATAACACGTGAAACATTTAAATAATTTTTAGATAAAAAAAACGGACTAAAGGCAAGTCGGGCTCGCTCACCGAGGGTTCCGTAAAAATATTGGAGGTCTCGTATCCTATTCTAAAATTTAAGCTTAACTTAGCCAGAGCCTTTCATCTGATACCTCACTTAAACTAGCGGCTTTAATACCAAATTATGCCCCTCTTTTAAGACTATTGTTTTTTAGGATTTAACCACAAATATATAGTTTTTAGATTTTTTCATAAGTAGGGACTACCTGTAGATGCTAGCTGCGAAGTTTCATAATTCTACGTCAACCGGAAGTACCCTATTAATGTTGATTCCCTTTATAGTGTCGTAATACGTTTTTATACAAAAAATACTTTATTTTTCGGGAAATCATGGAGCCGTAGAGCGGAGTACAACATTTTAATTTAAACTCGATATCTCCAGGTGTTACTGAAATAAAGGCTCTCGACAGATATACAGACGGACGGACAACAAAGCGAACTTATAAGGGTTCCTTTTTCTATAAGAGGTACGGAACCCTAACATACGTCTCATTGTCACACTATTTGCTCCTGCAACAGACAATGTATCACTAAAATATTTACGTTTGTAAATGAAAATGTTACTCTTCAAACAATTGAGCTGTACTAAAAACGGACTTATTACATTAGTTATGTAGGATAGTACGATTGCGTTCGGTTTCCTGTCTTTTTTTACATATACCTAATATAGATTTACAAAAATATTATAAACTAGCGGCGGCCGTGCGGCTACGCTCGCTTGAAATATGCGAATGTTTATTTAAGTGTATTTAAGCACAACACAACCAAGCACGAGTCGGACTCGCCCACGGAGGGTTCTGTACCAATTTCAGGAATATGATTCGGCCTTATAGGTTTTGATAATGCGTCGAAATTATAAAACTTAAGTTTGCGGGCACATATAATTATTTAGTATGAAATGAACTACAAATATAAGTTTGTAATGATTTTTTTCTATGAAATACTAATAAATTTTTACTTTTCGCTTTCTTTCCTCATTTGTATTGTAAAATGTTACTTCCTAAATTTCATAACTATGGGCTTTCGGGAACTATACTTATTACAACTATACGTTATTTCATACAAAATGAAACAAAAACGATACGTAAATGCTCATATCTTTTACGTTGACGTATTAGAAGCTTAATTTTTGTGCTCCAAGGTACTATAAACCTGACTATCTGATATTAATTTTTGATTGATACCTCAACACAATCTCAATTAAAATGGTCTTGAGACGCGGACAGACGGACAACAAGGTGGTCCGATAAGGGTTTCGTTTTTTTCTGTTAGAGGAACAAAACCCTAAAGATGGATTAATTATTATTTTAGTTTAGTTATGCTTTAAATGAACCGAAATTTAAGTGTTTTGAATATCATATTTCATAAAAAAATGTTTAGTTATTTCACAGCTGTCTAGGAAAACTGTAACTGTGTGCAAACTGCAAACGTAGTTTTTCCCACATACATTTCGATTCCGCAAAAAAAACGGGTTAAAACATGGATTATATATTGCTTCACAAATCTCTATCGTCGTATAGAGGCCAGTCCGACTGGTTGTGGGTTCAAGCCCTACTCGAGAAGATGAAATATTTACTTAAATTTATATTTCCATTTCTTTGCTTTGGTGTCGAAGACAAACGCGGCGTTGAGTTCTGCCACTCAACACGCAATGCCTCCAGAATTCGGCAGAAAGCGGGGAACGGAGTGTCTTAACACTAGCTCCCTCTACCTACCCTGCTGTGTGCGGGACACAGCGTGAAGCTGATTTATTTTTTATTTTTACAAATACATAAAATTTTATATATTGTAGCGTAGTATGTAATTTGTCCACTACGTTATACAATATTTATAAAATGAATTAAACCTTCGACTGTTAATGAATTTTTATTTTTGAATTAGTTATTTTTCAAGTCTAACCTGTCACGTTACGGTTGTACTTTATTACCCGACTGCGTAACGCGAAGAGTGTAATGTGTTTATCAATCTAAGAATATGCCTATGCTTGTATTTACTTATGCATGTATGTTTGTTTGTCCCTTTACAACGTAACATTTTTAGATATAGTAGATATCGTAGGTGTCAATTAGAACGACGATATTGATCATTTTTACGGAAATCTATTTGTTGTAACCTTGTGAATATCATAAAAAACCTACTCTATATACAATATATTTTAAAGAAGGAAAATGATATTATCTTAACTCTACGCTACTAGTAAATTGTTAAAAGAATATTGAGAAAGTTATGATACGTGCTCAATTGACAGCAGCTAGACGAGACATTCTTTATATAAATCATATAATTTGATTGAGGCCGGTCGTGGCGCAGCGGCACGAGGTGTGACTTCAAAACCGACTGGTTGTGGGTTCGATCCCCACTCGAGGAGATGAAATATTTACTTAAATTTATATTTCCATTTCTTCGCTCTGGTGTCGAGGTTACGCGCGGTGTTGAGTTCTGCCACTCAACACGCAATGCCTCCAAAATTCGGCAGAAAGTGGGGAACGAAGTGTCTTAACACTGGGTTCCCTCTGCCTACCCTGCTGTGTGCGGGATACAGCGTGAAGCTGATTTTTTTTTTTTTTTATATAATTTGATTTCTTAAAATTTTTATTTTTGTTGTAACTGCTATAATAGTTTATGGTTTACAAAAACAAAGACAATATTGAAACTGTTAGGTTATAAGAACGCATTAAATTGCTATGCATTTATCATTCTTAATTTACTTCTGGTGTCAAGGCAAGGTTGAGTTCCGCCACTCAACACGCAATGCCTCCAGAACTCGGCGGAAAGAGGGGAACAGTGTGTCTTAACACTAAGTTTGCTGTGTGCGGGATACAGCGTGAAACTGATTTAATTATATTTTAATAACTACAGTAAATTTATTGTAAAAATTAGATACCTAATATATGTAGTGTATGTTCCCTTCTTCCTTCTTTCGTATATTAGAGTATTTTATATAACGCAAAGGCAATGCCTCGAAAAACTTGGCGGAAAGTGGAGAACGGAGTGTTCCCTCTGGCTATCGTGCTATGTGCGTGATACAGCTGATTAATTTAAAAAAATCGAAAAAAAATGTCACGGAGAATGTTGGCGTAACCTCTTTACTGAACATTTTTAATTTCCTGTGATCAGTGACAGTTTGCAAACAGCTTACTGGAATTTTTGTTGCACGTAGAAATTTTCAATTTTCAGTATAAAACTGGTTTTATACTTTTCTTGTTGGCGATATTGCATAACCTAGAAATGCAATGGAAATGGTCTAATTTCAAAAACGATGTTCTCGTTTCAAACATCTTTATATCTGTACATGTATATTTTTTGTAGAATAAAGTCACTCATTTTTTTTATAAATATAAATAAAAAAAATAAATTAGCTTCACGCTGTATCCCGCACACAGCAGGATAGGCAAAGGGAACCTAGTGTTAAGACACTGCGTTCCCCACTTTCTGCCGAATTCTGGAGGCATTGCGTGTTGAGTGGCAGAACTCAACGCCGCGCTTAACCTCGACACCAGAGCGAAGAAATGGAAATATAAATTTAAGTAAATATTTCATCTCCTCGAGTGGGGATCGAACCCACAACCAGTCGTTTTTGCAGTCACACCTCGTGCCGCTGCGCCACGACCGGCCTCAGTTTAAAATATATTGTTTAATGATATTTCAATGTAATTCAATTAATTTATTCACACATTTTCGATCTATAAATAGAGTTTACATACGCTTTTCTTTTTAAGTCTTTCGTAAACAATTGACAATAACCGTTATGTAACTTATTATTTAGATGAGTGTTTTAGAAGAACGCTAGTTTTATGTTTAAAATTTTATAATGTTCAAAGCACAGATATACAGTGACCTAGTTGAAAACAAGAAGTGAATATAAATAGATGTAACAAAAGCTGCTGCAAGCACTCTATCTTTCTCATGCATCCCTGGTAGCTGTGAACGTTTTTTACTCGGGTTGCATTGGAATCTTATAAAAGTCCGGTAACATCGATTTCACGGCTCTGTTTGAAGTTGAACAGCGATCGTGGAGACTTCAAGATTATCTTCTCTTGTATATTGAATTAAGCCATTTTTTTATGTTTTATATATATCTATAGTGATTTTAAATATGTAGAAGCCATGAAGGCGCATTGGGATAGCCTGACTAAGAACGTGGTGGTTTCGAGTTCAATTCTCGCTCAGGGGATGTGATGTACTTCCATTGAACCCATCTGCTACGGCTTTGAGTTCCACCATTCAACATACACAGTATAGAAATTGTCGAAACGGGTCTCTTGTCTACTCTGCTCTCTCTCTTTACGCAAGCTAAGAAAAGAGTCTCTAGTCTACTCTGCTCTCTCTCTTTACGCAAGCTAACGCTAGCTAAAGCTAAATTAAATGAAATATCAAAGTTGAATATAGAAAATGGCTATATAATATAATAGCTTTGTCAGTTGTGGCTTGGAAAACAGCAACAGCAACTTTTAACAGCATATGAAATTTCAATACTAAATCAAAACAATTTGACAAAAATTATAAATAAAAAAAAAAATATAAGTTTAAATTAGCTAAAATGTTCTTTTTTAAAGTTTCTTTTTGAAAAATGGAGAAGGATGGGTGGAGGAGATATGTAAGGAGATATATAACGGTTTCTCTAGCTTTTTTTGGGATATGAAATCGTAAAAACATTTTATAATTTTAAAGCGTATATTATTCCTCAGAAAATTTTAGTAATTAATATTTTATTAATATTATACTATTATTTTAATAATAAAATATTATTATTTCAAATTCGTCGTAATTTTACGAGTATTTTCTGATAGAGACTGACGAACCGATGGAAGCAAATTAAAATAGATTATTAAGATCTTCACTCTTAATAGTCTATTTGAATTTGTTATATATATTTTTATTATAGAAAACAATATATATGGAGAAAATATTATTTTTGTAATTTTGAACATTTAAATTAGATATAAATTTAAAAAGAATATGTGTAAATTAAATATTTTTTGTCTACGGGCTTTAAGCCTGCCAATTGAGCACGTAGCATAAATTTAACTGTATTCTTTTAACAATTTACTAGCAGCGTAGAGCAGATTTATGTTGGTTCTGAGAAAACGTAGAGTTAAGATAATACGATTTTCTTCATGAATTTAAAACATTGTATGTAGAGTAGGTTTTTTGTGATATTCACAAGGTTAAAACAAATAGATTTCCGTAAGAATGATCAATATCGGTCGTTCTAATTGACGTCTACTATATCTACGACATTTAAAAATGTTACGCTGTAAAGGGACAAACATACATGTATAAGTAAATACATGCATAGGCACACTCTTCGCTTCACGCAGTCGGGTAATAATGTACAACAATCGCGTGACAGGTTAGACTTGACAAATAACTGATTCAAAAATAAAAATTCAATAATAGTCGCAGGCTTATTTCTTTTTATAAATATTTTATTATGAGGTGGACAAAATACGTAAAACGCTACTGTTAGTTGCGTGACGATTATAATATACTGATAAAAATGGCAGGCTAGGCAGAGGGAACCTGGAATTTTAGTGTTGAGATACTCTGTTCCCATTAAGATACTTCCGTTCCCCAGTTTCCACTGAATACTGAGGCTTTGCGTGTTGAGTGGCAAAACTCAAGTTCACGCTTTGCACGTTAATAGAATGGGAAAATAAAAAAAAAACAGATATTTATTTTCTTCGAATGGGACTAGAATCCACAATCCGCCGCGTATACAATCTTGTGCCCCTGCCACTTATAAATACGTTATTATTACCTTTAGGTTTATTTTATTGAAAATGAATACCAGAAGTGTTAAAATATACATTTATTTTCACGTTTTACATATTTAACTAGATTAAAGACTTTTTTCCTATCAGAATACGGAAAAAGCCTAGAAATAGAACTCATAATCTCATATTCACCAACAGTAATAAATTATAAAATCTTGCCTTTGTAAATCGGACGAAAAATCGTCTGATAAAAGTGATTTCATTCCATAAAACTGCATTGATTCATCAAAGAAGACTTGTTTGATAATGTGGAGGCTTCTGCTGCTGCTGCAACTCTCATCATCGGAAGGTGACATTTCTTTGTGTATTTTTTCCAGCCTTGCTAATACAGGAGCAAGACCAACTAACTTTTTATATCGCAACGAACAAAGATGTCGATTTCTTAGATGAAAAATGTGCCAAATATAACTCCGTAACAAAATCCAGACCAATTCCTATTGTCAAACTATGAATCTTCAGATCGTCTTACAATTATAACAATTTTTGGAGGATGCTATGCGACGCCGCAACTTTCACATGAACTCTGGAGTCTATTGGCCGTATCTTAGGCAATGGTATGGATGGAAACTGGACAACCAAGCTACGAATTTCAAACATTTTAAAGATTGAATAATTGCTATATGTATTTTAGACAAACCCCGATAGGGCTATCAATAACGTCTAATGTCGGTATGCTTGCAGTATTTAAAACCGACTTGCAAACACTGCTGGTAAAAAGTGTCTCAATGTAGGCCCCTACCAGTACAGGGCAGCTTGGGAATTTAGTGTTAAAACACTCTGTTCCCCATTTTCAATATAAATTTAGATAAATTTATATTGAACATATTGAAAATGGGAAAAAAATCTTTGAGTGGGGATCGAACCCACAACGCGATGATTGATGGGCGATGGGGCACAAGCGTGTGACTGTGAATGCTACAGGTTGAGAGTTCAACTCCAACTCGAGGAAACGAAATATTTCATATTTTCATTTCTTCGGACAGGATACATCGTAAAAGTTAAAAAAAATGGATAAAATTTCTATTAGCTTTGTAAAACAAACTAGATCGTTTTCATATTTGCTTTCAAATATGTAGTACAAACATTAAAGAGCACGTATGCGCCTCGCGCTGTTTATTTACGACTGTAGTTACTGTCACGCCTGTTTTAAAGGAAAAAAAAATTGTATACTGGTTATATTTATTTGGTTTAGTTTTTAATTCTAAATGCTTTTTGCTTTCCCATTGCCTATTGGGTGTTGTGCTACTGACAAAAAAATAATGCCTAAAAAAACCCTCTAGTTCTAATTGAAAACCTATTTTTTTCTCAATGGAAAGGAAAATTCTCTTGATAATGCCCAAGATTTTTGTTTAATTAAAATAAGAGAGAAGAGACAGAAGACAGAAAAACGTGAAAAATCTTATATATATATATAATAATAATAATAATTAACTCTTTATTGTACACCCAAGAAAAGACACAGAAATACAATAAAAATAAATAAATGTACAAAAGGCGGCCTTATTGCTTAATAGCAATCTCTGCCAGGCAACCTTCAAGCAGAGGAAATAGCAAATTTAGATATTAAGATAGATAGGGGTAGGGTGCAAAAAAAAAAAAAGAAATATATTTATATATAAATATATTTATATAGAAATATATTTATATAGAAATATATTTATATATAATGTAATTATCAATAAGAATGTAATTATCATATACCATTTATATGCACATATACAATATACATACTATAATAAATTAAACACATATAGAAATATCAGTATACAAACATAACATACATAAATAAATATATTCATATAAATATACATACATACAAATATATATATATATATATATATATATATATATATATATATATATATATATATATATATATATACACTATTATATATACACTATTATATATACATATATAAAGAGCTATAAGGTAAGAATAAAATTTGTAATGGCAAAAAAAAAAAAAAAGGAAAAGAACCTAAATCTTAAAGTGACATAAAGTGTAACTTTAAGCGACGTTTGAAGGTCAAAAATGTTTTGGCATTTCAGACATATAAAGGAAGGGAGTTCCACAATCTACACGCAGTTACAGTAAATGAACCGCTGTAAAAGGAAGAAGTGTGAGAAGGTATTTTTAGGGTGAGATTACGTTCAGAGCGAAGAGTTCGGGAATGTGTCCCACCCAAAAACTCAAAACGTTCTTTAAGGTAAGGAGGGGAAATTGGATTGAACAGAATACAGTAAAGAAGATGAAGTATGTGAGTATTCCTGCGAAGGCGGATAGGGAGCCACTTGAGTTTTTTACGGAAATCAGAGATGTGATCAAATTTGCGTAGACCAAAAATGAATCGTATACATAAATTTTGAATGCGCTCAAGTTTATTTAATTGCTCCTCTCTTAAGTCAAGATAGCAAATGTCAGCATAATCAAGAATCGGTAGAAGGAGAGTATTTGCTAACGAAATCTTAGTAGGTATAGGAAGAAAATTACGCAAACGTCTAAGAGAACCTAAAGATGCAAATATCTTTCTGCTGACCTCACTTACCTGTGAATCCCAAGACATATTATTGTCCAAAGTGATACCAAGATCTTTTACAGTTTTGCTGAATGGTATAACATCGCTATTAATAAGTACTGGTGGTAAAGTCGATACATCTATTTTGGAAATAAGTTTTGAACTACCAATTAAAATCAGTTGAGTTTTTTTTGAGTTAAGATGCAGACCAAATGATTTACTCCAAGAAGATATACTCTCCAAGCTTCTGTTTATGTCCTTGATTGCGGTAGGTAAGTCAGATACTTTAGCTTGGTTGTAAATCTGCAAATCATCCGCATATAAATGGTAGAGAGAAGAAATAGTACCAGAAATAGTATTTATAAACACAGAAAATAACAAAGGAGACAACACGCCACCCTGCGGAACACCAGCAATGACAGGAGACCAGTCAGAGTACGAATCTTGTATTCGTAAACGTTGCCGGCGTCCAAACAGGTATTCATGAAACCAGTTAATTGCATCAGGAGATATGTTAAGTGACTTTAAAGTAGCCAGCATGATATCAAGGTCAACGGAGCCAAACGCATTGCTGAAGTCCAGCAACGCTAAGACTGTGACTTGTTGCCTATCCATGCCTGTACGGATGTCATCAGTAATTTTTACTAATGCCGTTGTCGTACTATGACCATATGACGTAACTTATATATATATATATATATATATATATATATATATATATATATATATATATATATATATATATATATATATATATATATATATATATATATATATATATATAAGTTACGTTGGCTGCAATTGGAGGGTTAAGAAAATACGATTTTTATACTTAAAGTTATATTAATAACATTTTAAATTAAAATACACAAATTCTACTTTTCAAACAATTGAGCTGTCCGACTTCTGTTTTGTTGAACTAACGTGTTTCGTACGTAACCTAAAGTGTTCGTTTCATACATTAGTCATAACTAATGTACGAAACCTATATGTTGGGCAGTACGTTTGCTTTCAAAACTATGCTTTTTATTACATGAATTTAATATAGATTTACAAAAATACTATAAATGTAGAGTGCGACTGTAAGCCCCATAGGTAGTGCGTTCGATTCCCATTCATAATGAAATATTTACTATTTTCATATCTTCGATTTCGCAACGACACAAAGCTCGGCGTTGAGTTACGTTACTCAACACACAATGCCTCCAGAATTTGGAGGCAAGTTACGAACGGGAATGTCTTAATGGAAACGGAATGTCTTAACACTAGGTTCACAGGTGCTATGCTAAGCTTAATAAAACATAAAGAAAGGTTATTTACACGCTTACATTATTCAGTCTAACCACAGCTATAATTTAAACTACGGTCACTACATCATTTATCTTTTGTCTCGACCGCGACTTTATGCTTGGGTAATATTATATTCTGAAAAATAAATTATTTGGGCTTCACTACACAACAATGTTCATTTTAAAATATTTATGAGTGCTAGAATGATATTTTGCTGGCTCTGCTTTTTTGGATAGCTTATATTCATAGTAAGCTAAAACTATGGCAAGCTTGTCTGTATTACAGGAAAGTACGGCTCAAGCCTTGTTTTCAAATCAGCTTCACGCTGTATCCCACACACAGCAGGGTACTGCTGTGTGCGGGATACAGCGTGCAGAGGGAACCTAGTGTTAAGACACTCCGTTCCCCACTTTCTGCCGAATTCTGGAGGCATTGCGTGTTGAGTGGCAGAACTCAACGTCGCGCTTAACCTCGACACCAGAGCGAAGAAATGGAAATATAAATTTAAGTAAATATTTCATCTCCTCGAGTGGGGATCGAACCCACAACCAGTCGGTTTTACAGTCACACCTCGTGCCACTGCGCCACGCCAGTCGTGGCTTGAGGCCAGCCTCAAGCCTTGTTTTGACTAATCAAAATACTTTGTACAGAGTACTTTCGAAATGTTAATTTACAATATTAACAATTACAAAAGCAACACTATCAAAATATTTTTCAACGGTAGACTCTTACGTAGACTCTTAGATAATTATTATAAGAGATATGTAGAGAATGTAGCGTTTGGCGCTCTATTCTCTCTGGCTACTCTGCTAGGGAGGATACAGCGTGAAGAACAAAAAAAAAGTATTTATATGTTTTATTTTAAACCATTTTCTATGTATTCACGTTTTTTGAGCACGTCACGCAACTAACAGTAGCGTAATATGTAATTTGTCCAATACGTAATACAATATTTACAAAATGAATTAAACCTTCGACTGTTAATGAATTTTTCTTTTTTAATAAATCTGCTCTTCGCTGCTAATAAACTGTCAAAGTACTAATAAAGAATGCTGTCAAAGTTATGACACGTATTCAATTGGCAGGCTTAAAGCCAGTGGACAAAAAAATTTAAAATTTGTCGCTGCTCACTCACAGTCACAGCTAAAAAGACTATAAAAACATTATTTAACTACTAGTGGGCGCGCGCAGCTTCGCCCGCTTATTTGCACCCTAAGGGGGTGAATTCTAAAAAACCATGAAATACGTTTTCAATGAAATGTTTTAAAGAGTCTGAATTTCAAATTCTATAAAAATCGGTACGGATTTAAAATGAATTTCATACAATTTTTCAACCCCTATTTCATCCCTTTAGAGTTCAAATTTTTCAAAATCCCTTCTTAGTGGATGTCCAGATTACGAAAATAAACATCTGTCCAAATTTCACGTTTCTACCATCAGCGGTTACACGGCTGTGCGTGCGTCTTACCTCAGTCAGTCAGGTACATGTCCTTTTTATATATAGATAAGAATTGATTTAGAAATAAAATTTCATAGTTTTTGTGTGCAACATTGTGTCTGTTATATAAAATAAAATAAGTCAGCTTCACGCTGAATCCCGCACACAGCACAGGGTAGGCAGAGACTACCTAGTGTTAAGACACTCCGTGCCCCACTTTCTGCTGAATTCTAGAGGCACTGCGTGTTGAGTGGCAGAACTCAACGCCGCGCTTTGCCTCGACACCAGAGCGAGGAAATGGAAAAATAAATTTAAGTAAATATTTAATCTCCTCTAATGGGAATCGAACCCACAACCAGTCGGTTTTGCAGTCACACTTGTGCCCTTGCGCCACGACTAGTAATTAAGAATTAATGAGGGGTAGTGGAAATGTTTAGAATCAAAAATAACAACAGTTAATATATACTCCTAATAATATTAACATTATGTTACGCAAAGTTTTAAATGAACGCTGTTCATTATAATAATTGATTACTTATTAAATTCCAAACTATTTTAAATAAGCGCGAGTAAAACATCCCAGATTTTTTTTTTATATATATATATATATTTACACACACACACATATATATATATATATATATATATATATATATATATATATATATATATATATATATATATATATATATATATATATATACATATATATGTATGTATATATACAGAATCGTTAAGTGCACAACTCAAGCTTTATTACCTCTTGTCATGATAATCTAAGCTCTTATTGTATAACAACTTTCTCTTATGCTTATTAAAGGTTAAGAGAATAAGTATTTAAAAAAAAAACAAGATATTAACAACTTAGCTGTCTAGACGAAATCATATTCAATTTCTAATCAGATGAACACAAAATGTTGAAACTTGCAAACTTTATAGCACGAAGGTTGATAAACCTTGTATTCGTCCGATCGTTCTCCTTCTATTATGATATCAAGCCTTTTATATTTGCAATAAATAGACAGGGACAGATAGTAATTTCATTTTATTATTAAACTATATTGAAAAGTAACACGTGAATATACGCGTAGATCGCGATTTATAATTTAAAAAAAAAACTTAAAAACAATATTTTTTTCATAACAAAAAAATTGGTGTTTTCAAAAAACAAAATTTGCATATCGCTGCAAATCAAAAGAAAATGTCAAAAGCCAAATAAAATTATTACTACTACTTACTATTTAGTTTCACGCTTTATCCCTAGCGGGGTAGTCAGAGAGAAAGAGAGAACGGAGCGCTAAACGCTACGGGGAGTCCAAGATGGAAAGCTTGCCCGCAGCCTTCCGCCAGCGCGTCCAGTGGCGGTCAAGGAGGAGCACCGTGAGGTTTTAGTGGGCATTCGGACTCCCTACATCTACCAGTCTGCGAATCCTACATAACCCGCTCGAGCTCCCACTCGGGCTGGTATCCGTAACCGGATTTCTACACAAAAAAAAGAAAGCTTGCCCGCAGCGACCCTTGCCAGCCCTTACGAGAGCTGCAACATTCCATGCGCCACGTGCACCTCGAGAGAGCGCACTGATAGGGCATTTTTGAATAAAGAAAACTAAAACAAAAATATAAAATATAGTAAGATCAAAGATTGTATGTTTCGAAGTAAGTGTATTTTAAAAAAGCGTATTCCAAATCAACAATAGAAAAATAAACTGGCTTACGATTCCTGGATAATATAATATTATCCACCGTATCATACAGCACTATATTATAAGAAGTAATATTAAAAAACTAAGTTTAGCAAAACAACGTCTTTTTAAAATCTAAGTAAAACAAATGTACATAACATTAGAAAATTCGTTCTGTAGTGAGTCCCCCATTTAACATAATATTATAAATCTAAAAAACCGCAAACAAAGTCTCCGTTTTCCCACGATGGAGGTTGCAAGCATTACACAAACTCAAAAAAAAAAAAAGGCGCACTGGTGTGCGTCCCTGCTGGTGTGTCAAGTGGCGACACATCCTACCCTGAAGGTCCAAAAGCATCCAGCACGCCATGTCCAGAACGTCGGGAGATGGAGGACGGAGCTATAAATAGCTTAATAAAACGTTTTTACTTTATGCATGTATGTTTAAGTTCATATTACATTTGTCTGATAGAGTAAAACTCTTTGAGATAACATTAATAGAAACTTTAACATTTAAAAGTTTCATTTATTATTTATCCACTATATTCCATATGTATTTGTATTACTCGAGTAGAATTGACAATGAGCTACCCATAAGATTTTAGTTTAGTTTTAGTTTTTAGTAGTTACATAAGATTTTAACCTTGAGGGAGTAGGTAGCTAAATATTGCAGGTCAATTAATAACGAAACTGAAATAGTTATGCTTTTACTTTTAGCATCTTCAGATTATTTACTGAAACTAGCTGATAACTTTGTTAAATTAAATTAAATTAAGTCAGCTTCACGATGTATTGCATAGAGCAGGGTAGACAGAGGGAACCTTGTGTTAAGACACTCCTTTTCCGAATTCTGGAGGGATTGCGTATTGATAAGCGGAATTCAACGCCGCGCTTTGTCGATCTCGGACACGAGAGCGAAGAAATGATATAAAAAATTAAATAAATATTTCGCTTCCTCGTGTGGGGATCGAACAAACAACCATTCGATTTTACGGTCACACTTTGTGCCAGTGCGCCACGACTGATCTCTTACAAATAATTTTATTAGACAGACATTTTCCTTTTCTTCATCTTTACACTTTATCCCTGATATATCCTGGATACATCAGTGCCTATATAGATAAGAATCAATTTCATCAAATAAGAGATAACTTTTCCAGGTAAAGAACCTAGAGTAACAAGCCACTTTTCACTGGTCCTTCTTTTTTCATTGGTTTTTGTTTAGTCAGACCGAGGAAATAAAAATAATTCCAGAGTAGGGATCGAAGCAACCAACCACCAGCCTCTATTCTACTGGGATGCAATTAAGATTTCCTACAATACGAATGTAGTATACAATATTGCGATAGGAAGACAGGTCAGTTGACTACCCTGCCATATAGGCAGAAGGAATCTAGTGTTCAGACACTCCGTTTCCATTAAGACACTTCTGGGGGCATTGCGCATTGAGCATTGTTGATAGGCAGAACTCACCGCCACACTTTATCTCGTTACCAGAGCCAAGAAATGAACATATTTAATTTCTTCGAGTGGGAGTCTAACACAACCAATCGCATACGCTGCGCCACGTCTGGCCTTAACTATTTTAGAGAAGAACTTCAAAACACCAAAATTCCTAAATAACATATATCACTATTTCAGATAAAGCCTACAAATTTGGGAAGCGAAAAGGTTCCCTGGCAATGAATAAACGGGCACAACGTCGATCTCCATCAGATAATAACCTTAAAAGGTTTGAGTGATAGGTACCTACGGGCTGCGTGGTAAATGTAAATTCCTAGCGGCGCCCATTCCTCGTGCCCGTTTGTGACGCGTCCTGTCGTACAAACGATTTGGAAGATATATTATATGAACCACCGTGTCCCAATTTCGAAGGTCTATTTCGTTTTAGATGATAACGTCTTTTGTTATTTTTGAATGAGGTATTTTGAAAACTGTTTTGTGAGAATTATTTCAGTTTTGTTATTGCATAGACAGTTAATTCAGCGTTTATTAACAAAAATTCAAAATGCCAATTTTCGGTTTTTTTGTTTTTAAGGTTTGTGAAATAATCTGTGAGATTTTATTGAAATACTCTAATATTGTACTCTAAAGTAAAATAAATCAGCTTGACGCTGTATCCCGCACACAGCAGGGTAGGCAGAGGGAACTTAGTGTTAAGGCACTCCGTTCCCCACTTTCTGCCGAATTCTGGAGGCATTGCGTGTTGAGGGGCAGAACTCAACGCCGCGCTTAACCTCGACACCAGAGCGAAGAAATGGAAATATAAATTTAAGTAAATATTATATAAATATAAATATTTCATTTGCTCGAGTGGGGATCGAACCCACAACCAGTGGGTTTTACAGTCACACTTCGTGCCACGCCACGACTGGCCTCTAAAGTACTCTTAAGTGATAAATGTTAACAAAATATCACTAGATTAAAAACCAAACAACAGGCCCAAAATCCACAATGTGCTTATCTAAATAAAATCTCGATATATAAAATCAAAATGGCCAATATAAAACTCACGTGTAAACGGTCTCTATGTGCTCAATTTACATTTAAAGTGGGATAATTTAGGTCAACGTGTCCGTACACAGTGGTGTTTGTTCCTCTCAACACCGACACTCGCCAGCCAGTGTTGTTTTTGTTGACATCAGCCCATCCTTCGGTTTATAGGCTATTTTATCCTTATTTTATATACCTATTCGTATTCCAATTGCAAATAGTGCTTACTGCGTGCTTTTATTACTTTTGCAAAAAAAAATTATTCATAGGCGAGCAATACTCTTAAGAATATTAGAGTTTAGCTTAAAAAATGTTTTTATTGAATTGGATTGTCTTTATTGTTGAGGACAGTTGTGGCGCAGGGGCACTAAGTGTAACTAATTGTTAACGTGATTGGTTGTGGGTTCGTTCTCCACTCGAGCAAATGAAATATTTATTTAAATTAATATTTTCATTTCTTCGCTCTAGTATCGAGGTTGTTAAGTTCCGCCACTCAATACGCAATGCCTTTAGAATTCGGCGGAAAGTGGGGAACGGAGTGTCTTAATACTAGGTTTTCCTTACCTTCCTTGTTGTGTGCGGGATACACCGTGAAGCTTATATTATTATTATATAATAGTTTTATTTTTTAAATGCCTTTATTTGTATGTAGTTAGATACGTTAGTTACTTATAGACTGTTATTTATTTATTGAGTAAATATGTGTGTACAGCAAATAAATATTCTTGAATTAATAATAGATATTTTGTTACCGTTCACGTTCGAAAATATAATTCAGAGAATAATTTATAATTATAAAACTTTCTCTCTCTCTTTCTCTCAAACTCTCGGGAATAAAGTGAGTTGAGTATAACATATATATATATTTCAAATAATACCATATTTTAGAGTTTCGTGCCTAAAAAGATACAAATGGAACCCCTAAAGGCGAGTGGGGATCGAATCCAAAATCTGTTTATTTTACAGTCAAACTCTGTGCCCCTGCGCCACGAATGGCCTCTTGTAGCGTGTAGAGATGTAGCTAAATGTATATTATAATAAAAAAAACTAAAAGACTATATCTAATGGTAAATTATAAAAGCAAAACATAAAATATTTCTGAATATCGAAAATAACGTGTACAGAAATATATTCTAATCATTTCCACACTTTTAAAAAAGCTGGCATTCGCATGAATTATTTATTATTCATGTTTGTATTATTTCTTTGTTTACTACAAAACTTCAATCAGAGTCCCAGTATTAAATGCAACAAGTACTCTTTGTATTGAGGGGTTTCAGACGAAACAACGTTTTGCTCCAGACGAGATGAAAACGAGTTCTTTATGCTGATATTCATTGTTCAAGAAAAATATTCTACTTTTTATAACGCTAGCGTTCTTTTATTAGGAAAATATTTAACAAATTTTTGAATTATTCAGTGTCGTGCTAAAATATGGCTGTTTCTATTAAGAATAAAATACAGCTCTTCATCTTCTCATTCTTCATCTTAAAGTTTGATTCCAATAAATTCATATTGTATTTAACTAGTTTTTTATAAATTCTTGTAATTATCGGGTGATTACAAGCAAAGCTGTGAATAGCAAATAACAATGCTTACATATTGAAAAAGCTTTTAGTTCTTTACTTTAAGCCCCCTAGAGGGCACTGTACTTTACTGTCATTTAAACGTGAACGTTAAACGTCGTGTAGCCTATAGCCAACAGACGATCAAAAAGCTTCTAAGCTCATTTCTCTAGTTATAATAACTAATTTAGAAGTTATGAGGGAACAGATAAACATCCATACCCACATACATACGTACATACATACATACATACAGTTTAAAATCATAACTCTACTTTCTGCTTCGCCGTAGTCGAGTAAAAATATAAAAACTAAACCAGCTTTACTCCTAGCGGGGCAGTCAGAGAACGGCGCGCCAAACGCTATGGTATATGTTGCTACATTGCCATATCATGACCTGAGGCAGACAAAAATGTAGAAGACCGGTTTACCTTATGTTAACGTTACTTCAACATATTTCATTTACATTCAAAAATACTGCCAAAGGCAATCTTGTCGTGCCTCAGGATACAGGAATATCCAAAATTTTACATCGTTTCACCTTGTAGTGTTGTGAGAACTTGTTACGTAAATAATAGCACATTTTTATATTATAATAAAATATATATATTTAGATAATGGATTTTTCTTACTTTAAACATTGGCTTTCTTTTGTTATATTTTTATATATTTTCACAATTTATAATATAAATTCTTAAAACCCAAACACAATTAGGAAAATTTATCACAAAAAGTAAAGGAAGATGTTTTATAACAGTGTGTAGGGCACTAAATAACAAAAATATTGCAAAGTAATTATTTCTTAAATGAAATTATTTTACAAAAAAAATATCGCAAATTATATGACTTATTTAGCAAAACTCAAGTACAGCTGAAAAGATAAAAAAATGATAGCCTTACATAAAATCATGTTGGTTTGCCTGCCTGTCTATCAGTGAAGAAAACAGTTAAAAACTTATATTTGTAGTTAATCTAAGTTTGTCAACTATTATAAGTTCTCGGTTATATCTTAATATAGACAAAACGTTTAAATTAATATAGCACGCAATATGTTTAAAACTAAACAATATAAGAGAACTACCTATCGAACACTGAAAATTAAATAAATAAAAAATTAAAAAAAGTTATCTCTATATATATAAAACAGTAAAAATATTTTGTCTGTACATTTAGTAATTTTTACTGAAATGATAGAGGGACACTTAAAAAGAATAATAGAAAACAAAAATATATTTTTTTTATTTCTTGTCTGTCTGTCTCTCTGTCGATATGTATGGTCACATTTTTCTCTGAAAGTACTGAACCGTTTTACTTAAAAGTTTCGCCAATAGCTTTGTTTTAACTAAACTTAACAATTAAAGTTTGTTTCATCAAAATCGGTTGATAAAAATAAGTTATCGTCATTTGAATGAACTCAAGGCATTCATTAGTTTGCCTGCGAAAGTTATACAGCAATCGCGCTGGTAAGATTCCTGGCTAAAGAATGACATTCAAAACGTCTTGGTTATATGACTGTTGATAAAAAAATATATTTTTGAAGCACTATTATACAATATTTTATACAATAAAGTAAACAAAATTGAATTGTTAGTGGAGATTACCTTCACAAAACAGTTAAGTTTAAGTCGTAATTAATTCAACACAGAGATAAAGAACGATTTGATCTTCAAAGAAATATCAAGTAAATACATAGATTTTTTAGTTCGTTCGTTCGTTTGAAGTAAATCTATACAAAAATACTACTCTGTAATAACTACATATTTATTTACCAATTGTACATTTAGCTAATAATATGTGTAACTTATTTTAGAAACTGTACAGGAGTTAATATGCAAACATTACAGTTATTTTACAAAGAATATTATGAATCCTTACCCAAATCAATAATTTAAAGGTTGTTTCTGAAACAGTACATTAAATTATTAAGTGACATCAGTACATTTAACAGAGCTTTAAAAAACATAACATAGGTAAAAAGAACGTAATGTTACAAAATATAAACATATAATAAATAATTAGCTTTATGTATATTTTATGAATATCAAATATCAACATTGGTCGTATTTTTTAGTTCGAAACAATCAAAAATTCTTATAGAAATTACGATAATGTCGTAAAAAAATCATATTAGAATATTACAGATTAAAGTAATAAAAAAATCATATTAGAAGTCATTATAGTTGTCAATTCTGCTTATTAAATCAATAATCATGTATTTTAAGCGGGCGAAGCCGTGGGCGGGCCGCTAGTAGATAATAGGAATTCATAAAACATTCAGAATGAAAACAAACCAACTAAATGTAAACATTTTTTTTTGTTTCATATTGAAAAAAACAGTCACATTACTTACAGTCGTAAATAAACAGCGCGAGGCGCATACGTGCTCTTTAATGTTTGTACTACATATTTGAAAACAAATATAAATACGATCTGTCAATGATATGCGTGTGAAGCACGCTATAATTTGTTTTAAAATTTATCCATTTTTCTTAGCTTCTCGCACATAGCAGGGTGTGTAGGATACTTGGAAACCTAATGTTATTAAGTGGCCAGTACGACAAAACGTCAATTTCATATGTAAGGACCTAATATATATATTTAAAAATTATAATTATCAAGTTAAATGAGGCCGGTCGTGGCACAAAGTGTGATTTTAAAAGCGACTGGTTGTGGATTCAATCCCCACTCGAGGAAATTAAATATTAATTTAAATTAATATTTTCATTTCTTCGCTCTGGTGTCGAGGTTAAGCGCGGCGTTGAGTTCTGCCACTCAACACGCAATGTTTCCAAAGTTCGGCAGAAAGTGGGGAACGGAGTGTCTTAACACTAGGTTCCCTCTGTCTACCCTGCTGTGTGCGGGATACAGCATGAAGTTGACTTAATGTTTTTTTTTAAATGATAACAAGACAAATATAATAAGGTTAAATAACGGACAACTCTAAAGATAGCATATCTTTTTATTATTTACCCGATGAAGAGAATCAATGCCTAGGAGAACTGTTGTGGTTGAAAGATATATTTATAAAACCTCAAAATGAGTAGTCCTTGCTTTGTAAGTATTATGGTTTGGTTTGTTTGTTATTATTTTCCTTACTTGATGAGGCAGGCCGAGCAGAACTAAATAATTCCACTTATCTATGTTTGAGAAATAAGATTACGAATTTCTATTCTATTTTCTTTTCATCTATTTATTGTAATTGGAAAAAAGCCTTTAGGCCAGTAAAATACATAAAAATAAATATTTACGTGAAAATAAATATATGTATATCGTACACAAACAACTCTGGTATTCGTTTTCAATAAAACCAATATAAACGTTTTTATAAATGGTGGCTTGTGACGAATGTGCGACTATTACGCGACAGGTTGTGTGTTCTTTTGCTATTCGAGGAAAACATATACTTTAATTTACTTATCTTGTTAACGAGGCAAAGTGCGGCGTTGAGTTCCTCCTCCTTCCTCAACATTCAATGCCTCTAAAATTTGGCGGAAAATGGCAAAAATCACCTCTGCCTACTCTGCTGGATGCGGGCTACAGCATGAAGTTAAAAAACTTTTGATCGTAGTAGTTACATATTTTTATAAAAGTGTCGCACAAATTAAACAAGTCCATCAATCAAATTTCAAATAGTCCTTTAAAATATGTTTCAAATTATTATGAGCCACTTCGGAAAAGTAATAAGATAAATTTCTACGTAAACGTTTATTAATACGTTAATACGATAAACATATAAATTGAAACTTAACTAACTAAAATACATACATGTGAACTATGATGAAAGAACACCAAAAAGTTATTTAATTTTTCTATTTCTCAGACTTAGAAACGGAATCGTGTAAAGGTTTTATGTCCTAAATATATAATGTTTTATATTTGGAAACTTATGTTAGACTTTACTTAATTGAAACAAATAGAATATTTCTTTAGTAAATTCAATTAATCAATCAATCAATTAGCTTGACGCTGTATCTCACATATAACAGGGTAGGCAGACAGAACCTAGTATTAAGACACTCCGTTGCCCACTTTCTGACGAATTTTTTGAGGGACTGCGGTTTGCAATTAGTGGAATTTAACGCCGGGTTTTTGCCGCAGATATTCTTTAATCATCCGCTCTTCGTATTTAGTAAACACTTGTGTGACTTTACATATAAAGTGAAGTTAACTGTTCAGATTTAAGCGTTATATATTTTTTGTAGTTTTACCGGTTTTATATTACACGTGTCAGCAGCGCCAGCGATGATGAGTGACATTTGTGCAGACTAGTGCTGCGACTACTAAAAAAATAAACTACCAAAATTTCTTTTTAAAATTGCTTTGTTCACCCATATGTTCAAAGGTTAATCAAAGCTGCCCTCTGAAAAAAGCACTGCACTCTAAAAAAAGAGTCCATTATGGCGCAGGGGCACGAGGGTGTGTCTGGCAAATCCCACACACATCCACAATGCATGGAACGGAGTGTTTTAACACTAGGTTTCCTCTGCAAACCCTGCTACATGCGGGATGCAGCATGAAGCTGAATTATTAAATCAAAAATAAAAAGAATCCAAAAAGAAATATTATGGAGAATATTTATATATATTTGCGTAGGCGGAATCTTAGCGTAGCCTTTCTACCGAACATTTTTAATTTCCTGTGATCAGTGACAGTTTGCTAACAGCTTACTGGATTTGTTGCACTTTGAATTTCGAAATATTCAGTATAAAACTGGTTTTATACTTTTGTTGTTGGCGAAATTGCATAACCTAGAAATGCAATGGAAATGATCTAATTTCAAAAACTATGATGTTCTCGTTTCACCATCTATTTTACATTTATATTGTCCAAAGTCACTCAATTTTTTTTTTCTAATCATCATGTTAAATTATTATAGTCATTAACATTTCTTATTTATATTTTACAAGGGTAATTTTATTTTACGGAGTGTCTTAACACTACATTCCCTCTGCGTACCCTGCAGTGTGCGGGATACAGCGGGAAGATTAAAAAAAATAAAAAAAAATCTTTATATATATTTTTAATGTTATTCAAATATTTTAATGGCGCGCAAATTTTGTTTAATTAGAACTGAAAATAGAATCCCTGAATCAAGTTGTGGACCGGAAGATGACTTCCTGTGGCTGAGAGCAAAATAAGGAAAGCAAATTTAAAAACGTATTGTTCGTCTTTTTATTTCTCAATGGCAAACAACCTCCCTCTTATATTATTTATTAAGTAAATTGGTTATGTTAATATAAAAACGTTATTTATGAAAATGGTAATTTACTATTTTTATATTTTAAAATAACAACGGAGGATAGCAGCTACAATAGATATTAAAGCAGTGATTGAGGGTTTATTATTCAGAACATATCTTTCGATCTATAAAGAGAGCTTGCGTTCGCTTTTCCTTTTAAATCTTTCATAAATAATTGACTAGAAAGTATGATATAGAGGCCAATCGCGGTGCCTCCTGCAGGGGCGAGCAACAGGTTGTGTGTTCGATTCCTAATTGTGTAAATGAAATATTTAATTTTTATTTCTTCTTAGTTTATGCGGGATTCAGCGTGAAGGTGAACTGTAATGTAACTATGTAATATAGTTTAGATAAGTGTTTCAGAGAAACGCTAGAATTTTTTTAATGTTCAATGCACAGATAAACAGTGACCTAGTTGAAAACAAGAAGTGAATATAAATAGATGTAACAAAAGCTGCTGCAAGCACTCTATCTTTCTCATGCATCCCTGGTAGCTGTGAACGTTATTTACTCGGGTTGCACTGGAACCATATAAAAGTCCGATGACATCGATTTCACGGCTCTGTTTGAAGTTGAACAGCGATCGTGCAGACTTCAAGATTATCTTGTCTGTTGAATTGATAAAAAATTGGTTTAATTCATAAGTCAATTTTTTATGTTTTATATATCTCTATACTGGTTTTAAATATGTAAAGGTTATAGTGGGTTGAATATGGATGATATGTAGAGGACGCATTGGGACAGTCTGACTCCGTACGCGGTGGTAGTGGGTTCCTTGCTCGGGGGTAGTGAAATATTTCCTTGGCTTTGAGTTGGATCACTCAACACACAGAGTCAAGAAAACGGTCCGAAAGCGTCTCTATTCTTCTCTGCTTTACGTAGATATGCGAGCGTGAAGTTCAATTAAATATTAAATTTGAGTGTAGAAAAGTGTGGCTAATAGCTCTGTTCGAGTTAGTTTGGAAAATTGAATTCCAGTTACTTTTAATTGTATACTCGTACATATGAAATTTCAATACTATATCAAAAAAATTTGACAAAATTTAATCATTGAAAGAAAATACTGTAACTAAGAAAAAAGCCTTCGTTTAAAGTTTTTTTTTTCTACAAAAATAGAGAGGGATGGATGGAGGTGAGTAAAATATTCGTATAACTTTTTCACTAACCTTTTTGGGACAAAAAATCGTAAAACATTTTATGGCCCTAAAGCGTAAGTTACGAGTATTCCTCTGAAAATTTTACTAATTTATATTTTACTAATATAACATTGTTATTTTAATTCTCTTGGAATATTTTTTTTAAATTAGCAGTAATTTTGCGAGAATTTTCTAAATATAGATAGTGTTTACTTTAATTTAAAATTCGAATACATAATGGAGCTCTTAATAATCTGTTTGAATTTGTTATATTAAACAATATTTAAAGATTTACATCATTTTATAGTTTTTATTATTGCAATCAAATATTTGTTTAATGCTATGATATAAAATTTGTAGGTACATTGAAATTTTATTAATTAATATTTCAAACGTATTTGAAATTGGTTTTAATAGGTTTAACTTTAATAGTTTTTTTAATTCTATTTTATATATAAAACAATCAAAAGATTGTGTCAAAAAGAATTCTTAAAGGAAAATGAAACGAAATATTGCCCGAAGGGAGCATACAGGGATCATTAAATATCTAATTTTTACGAAGAACTGTGTAATATGACAAATTGTACTTGCTTTTCTTTACTTGCCAGTTTATAATACAGTAGTAACTTATATTAGAAACGTTACATATTCTACGTACACATGTGAGCTCCTTACGATTTTATTTTATGTACATAGTAGACCATATTAGATATTGCGGGTAGTAAAGGTGAAGACGTCGCTCCCAAAGGAACAAACCTTTTTATACGACTTGAAAGCATCTAAAGGTAACGATGGAATACCCACGGTCTCGTTATACCAGCTTACCACAGCATAATAAAATATTGAATATTTTCTAAGGATCTTAAAACCAGCGGCGTTGAGTTCTGCCACTCAACACGCATTGCCTCGAAAATACGGCAGAATGTTTGGGAACGTATTGTCTTAAGACTAGGTTCCCTCTGCTTATCCTGCCATGTGTGGGATATAGCGTGAAGCTAAAAAATCTCTGTGCTAGCAAATTACTTAGAAAAGCCTAGTGGAATTTTTCAATTAGGTATAAAATATCAGCTGGACGTCTTCAATATCTAAATGGAGACAAATAATACAGTGTTTCGTATTTATTTTCCAATTTTCTAACTTAACTGACTTATCATTTAGTATTCAGGGTAACGCAAGACAAATGGAACATAAAAGTATTTTACTAACCCAAGTTACGTCCTGCGGCGAGGGAATATAGTAACATTTCTACGGTCTCTGTTGAAGCGAAGTAAAACATTTGTTGCTAGAATGAAAAAATATATTCTTTAAATAAAAACTATTCGTTTTTTTTTTCAATTGGAGATATATTACATTTTTTAGACATTTCGCTTGTTTGATTTGCTTAATTGATATACAAAGCTGTACCTGCTATTGTATTAATTCGAAAAAGTATTTTATATTACATTTTGGGATTTGTTTATTATTTTAATCGATCAAGTCGGAAACTAAATACATGCATTGAAAATAATTTTTTTTTAGAGTTTTTATCAAAATATCATATCGATATTTATTTTTTTCTATAGAGTTCATATGACAAAAGAGATAGCTTTCACATTATAATTTAACGTATTTCCAAAGGCAAACCTGGCGCTTTTCGACGAGGTCTCTTAATGAACACGATATGAATGTAAGGTTAACCAGATTTGCACAAAATTTCGTGCGATAATGAACTAAAGGTAGAATCTTACATTGAAAAATTTAAATTTAAACAACAAATATGGTCTCTAAAAGTAATATGGTATAAAATATATGAAATACGACAATGATATTGTTTTTGAATATTTTAAGAAATACAAAAAACGAAACTCGTATAGGATCACTCTGTTGTCCTTCTGTCAAGACCAAGATAAATATTTCAAGAGGAGCGCGTAGAGATGTCAAGCTGAATTTAATAACAAATATTCATTGCATCGCAATCAAAATATATTGGCACCGTGCACGACTACAGCGCCACCCAGAGTACGCAAATTTGCGGGCTCAGAGCCCAGAGCGCTTTGACATATGATGGCGGGATTGTTTGAAAATATTCGTATAATAATTATTGTGATTTGGGTGGAAAAAGTGTCGATAAATCATTTCTGGTTATTCAAATTGAGAGAGGTAAGTAATCTCTATTCAAAATTGTGTTTTATTTTGGTTATATCAGAATTTGTTTACTACTTTTTTAGTTGTAGTTTTACTGAAAAACAAGGAAACAAAGCAAATTTAATGGTAGTTAATATAGTAGCTACCTAGTTTTGATATTATTATAATAATTTATTTTCTAAATAAATGATTATTATAATATCAAAATGTGAACGAAACGAAACGTGATTTAAGAAAAAAAAGTAATTAAAATAAAAAAAAACTATTAATACTGTATTTGTGATTGGTTGCTAATGTTTTTAATAATAATTGGAAATTGTTGAATGTTACACCTGGAAGATCTATAAGTTGCTCATCATTACAGATAGGTGAAAACTCAGTAATTTTTTTCTTGTGAAGTCGCCACATCTGTGTATGTTTTTTTAGGGGTATTATATATTTTGTTCTTCATTTTATTATATTTTTTTATATAAATAGTTGAGTTGTCTATATATCTATTACATGTAAATGTATTTGTTGCATTGTAGAACAACTGCAACTGCTGTGACTCATTTTTAATAACTTATTAAAACGATAAGTCGAACAGATTGCTTTGACATTAATAAGTAACAAAGCCTACATTTTTTCTACTTTTGGCCACCATGAGCGCTGCGAGCGTTTCTAATACCGTCACCTAGCACCCTGCCAATAGGGTACTTTTTGTGTACTTACAGTTATAAAATTTTACACAAAGTGATAGCATATAATATACAAATATAGAAAAAAAACTGAAAATATATAATAGAAAATAAAATTAGCATGTCATACAAATCATTTTAAACAGCAATCTTAAAAAAAGCTGACACACGTACTGTCAACTTTTATAAGGTATACTTCCCGTTGGATCTACTTTCCTGAAATTGGTACGGAATCCTCGGTGGGCGAGTCCAATTTGCACTTGTATACGTACTGTAACTGGTATTAAATAGCACTGAAATAGGACCCTGCAGAACCCCCGGCTTTTTATAACTGTGGAGCCAAAGTTCCTGAACGTCCCGTCCAATTACAATGCAGGTACCTCATGGTTCAAGCGTAGCGTCAGTAACCACAACCACTTATTAACTGCAGTTGTCGTGACACTAAATACAATTTTGCGGTTACTAACAGCGCGTTTACGTAACCGGACGGTTACCACGTGTCTGAAATGCCTTTAATATATTTTCAAAATAAGCTTTATTTTCATGAATATCATTAATTTCAATTCAATTGTGGGTAGGAACAATTGTGTAAATCTCTTGATACTTAACTTAACTCAATGGTTCTTAATTTTGTGTTTCTGGAACAGAAAGCAAACTATTTTACATGTATTAGAGACTCAAACGCGGCTTCGCTCGCTTAAACTTATTATTATAAAAAGAAAATCAAAATCAAAAATCAAATCTAAATTTCACCCATTCAATAGGCGTGAAAGAGGAACCAACATCAATCCTCACAATCTCTCAAGAATATACAGTAAAGAATGTACAATATACGATATTGTTAAGCATAATATTTGTCTTCATAGAACCTTCATTTATTCATACTTATCTAACTATACCGTCAAAAGTTTAATTATATTTTTAATAAAGATAAAAAAACTAAAAAAAACATTTTTGAAATTCGTTGGAATTGTAGATTTCATTTAATAAAAAATATATTACTGGGTTAATGGCGTTTTAAACAGTAAACACCGCGCTGCGAATAACACGCCGTAAAAATTTAATTATCGTTTCATCTTGCCTAAAGTAGATTATAAATAAGTTGAATATTAAATAATATAAAATTCATTGGATCTAGGTTTATTAAGTTCCTTAAGTTTTGTAAAAAAAATAAGTTGATTTAATTTAGCAAGAAATCACAAGTTCTTTGTCTGAAAAAAAATACAAATAATATTTTTTTTAGTTTCATATTCACAGTGGAACCTAGTGTTATTCCGTTCCGCTTAATACACTTCTTTTTTTTTGAGTTTCACCCTGAGTCCCGCACACAGCAGGCAGGCAGAGAAAACCTAATGCTAAGACAATCCGTTCCTCACTTTCCACCAATTTCTGGAGGCATTGCGTGTTGAGAGGCGGAACTCAACGCCGCGCTTTCCCCTCGAAACCAGAGCGAAGAAATGAATACACTTCTGTTTCACTTTAATTAAATATTCTATTCCTCTCTTAGCTCTCGTAACAGAAAATTGGTTAAAGTTAAATATTAGTATTTAAGTATACGTAAATATTATTATACTTATATAATTCAACCGAAACTAAACAAAACAGTGCGGGCATTTCCTCAGAATTAATGTTTCATCTTCAGGTATCTCCATTGTCGCGTGAACCCAATGACAAATCATTTGGTTTGGTTTGCGGCTTTTGTCTATTAAACAGAACAAAGATTGGTTCAGATCGAGAAACCTACCTCTAAAAGTTACCAATAATTTATTGTACTTATTTAGAAAACGTGTAAAAATAACATACGTTCAATGGCTTAGTGGTCAGAGTGCCTAGTCGGTTTCCAGGAGGAGCAGGTTCAAGTCCCGCTACGTTCAAATTTTTATGCGATTTCTAAATAAGTATTTTTCTTTCCTAAGTATGGAATAACACTTTAAAAATGTAAAAAATAATATATTAGTATAATATGATCAATATTATAGAAGAAATTAGGAGGCTATTATGACGCTGTGGAACAGTAATAGTTTCTGATAGTAACCGAGATCGTTGTGAGTTTGATTCCCCTAGTGTGAAATTTATTGTTTTAAATTATATTATTTTAATTTATTCACTCCGGTGCGCGTTTCAAAGTGCAACTTTAAGTTCCGCCACTTAACATTTGATGTCTCGGTTTTGAGCAGAAAGTGTAAAACTGAGTGTATTGGCACTTATTTTTACTTTTCACTCTGCTATATGCTATATATATCGTGAACAGAACTACGTGACCCTTAAAAATATAAAAATAAATAAAAAAGCAGCTTCTGTATATTTTAACTTGTTTTATTTATATCTTAATTTATAATTAAAAATATAAACAAATTAAGAATTTATTTATTCATTTATAATCAAAGAGCCGTCGATTCTAATCTGGGCGTTTTTGTATAAAATTAATTTTATTAAGCTTCTTTAGTGTAATTAAAAGAGTTCCATTAATGCTATTTTTTCTTGACTGGCACCAATTTAAAATAAATAATATTAAAATAAAATAAATGTTTTTTTTGCTTCCCACGATTTCCTCACTTCTGCCTACTGTGCACACAGCACAGTAGGCAGAAAGAACCTAGTGTTAAGACACTCCGTTCCCTATATTCCGCCGAGGTCTGGAGGCATTGCGTGTTGAGTGGCGGAACGCCGCGCTTTGTCTCGACACCAGAGCGAAAAATTGAAAATATAAATGTAAATAAATATGTCATTTCCTCGAGTGGGGATCGAACTCACAACCAGTCGATTTTACAGTCACACTTTGTGCCCCTGCGCCAGGACTGGCCTCTTATAAAAACTTAATCACTGAATTTATGTTAAGCGTAAGCCTTAAGCTTAATGACTTTGAAAACATAAATAAAATGGGAAAACTTTTAATGTAGTTAAAATGAACTCAGCTAGAATAGTATCACGTAGGTTGTAAACCCATTTAAGTTTGAGCCATATATGAAATTAATGGTGATATTCTTGCAATTTGCTTACAAAATTGTTAGCGCATCGTCTGATATATTCTCCTCTAAAGTAACAGGATTAGTAGTGACTTAGCTTCGGTCTTTGTGAGCCGTACATATACATATTTACTTGAGGCCGTCGTGGTGCGGAGGCACATGCATGTGACTGTTAAAGCGATGCGAGGTTGTGGATTCGATTCTTACTCGAGGAAATGAAATATTTAATATTTTTGCGCTGGTGTCGAGTTAAAGCGCGGCGTCGAGTTCTGTACCTCAACACACAATGTCTACAGATTTCAGTAAAAAATTGGGGGACGGCAACGGCTTAATACAGCATGTAGCAGCGTAAAAAAATTGATACATAATTTAAAGACATTATTGGAAATTCCCATAGCCTAATCACATGTGTTAATAACGAAAAAAAAATTTTGACCGAAAATGGTAGAGCCGATAAGCAACTTCTAGTGTACTAAAAAAATTAAATTAAATTAAATTAGCTTCACGCTGTTTCCCGCACACAGCAGGGTAGGCAGAGGGAACTTAGTGTTAAGACACTCCGTTCCCCACTTTCTGCCGAATTCTGGAGGCATTGCGTGTTGAGTGGCAGAACTCAACGCCGCGCTTAACCTCGACACCAGAGCGAAGAAATGGAAATATAAATTTATGTAAGTATTTCATCTCTTCGAGTGGGGATCGAACACACAACCAGTCGGTTTTGCAGTCACACCTCGTGCCGCTGCGCCACGACCGGCCTCAGTGTACTAACTAGTCTTTAACTTAAAGTGGAGATTGAAATTGTAAATAAATATTTTTTCAGTATTTATTTGAGCTGTTTAGAACATTAAGTTTTGTTTTGTTTTGTTTTGTTGAGGGCTTAGCACAGACAACACGACGATGAAGCAATACAAAAAATGCAAACGTTAAGTAAGATAAATTTTATTATTAAATATTTTATTTCTTCTCCTTTATGAAATTTGTTATTTAATTCTCTGGTCCAAGTTTTTTATTTCTCCGTTTCTCTATTCCGCTCCACTTCAATAGATATAGGCAGCCCAAGACCTACCTGACAAAGTTAATAAATGTAATCTCCTTATATGATAACTATTCTACAAAAGCAAAGTATCGTGAAAATTACAACGTCTAAATAAAGAGAACTGCTCAAAAAATCAACACTACAGGGTCAATCTAGATTTTTTTTATTGGACCAAACGACATGTAGCTGCCATTCAACGAAAAAAATAAAAAAATGCTAAAAATTGTTTACGCAAAACGACTAATATGTATGCTGGTTAGTTTTCTAAATCTTCTGTATTGTTTGTTACATTTGACCCCGAAACTTTTTCAGAAGGGAAACAAAACATTCTAATTCCATAATATGTTAAGTAAAACTATTTTGTTAACCTAGATTCAACCTAATGTAAATATCAAAGCGATGTATAGCGTCACACTGTATCCCGTACATAGCAAAAGCTGACAAAACCTGGAAACCTTGTGTTGTGTCACTCCATTCTCATTAAGACACTCCCATTTCCCACTTTTCACCGATTTCTGGAGGCATAGCATATTGAGAGGCGAAACTCGAAGTCGCGCTTCGCCTCGCTTCGTTACCTTAGTGAGGAAATGAAAATGGTAATCGAACCCACAACCTATCGTGTTTACATTGGTGTTACACTCTTGTGCCCTTGCGCTACGACTGGTCAAAGCTATCTATCTGTTAGAAACTATGTACAAGAAGTTTGTCAATATTGCAGCTGATACATCTTTGTCTTCATCAATATCAGTTAAGGACTTCTTTTGTATCTTTTTCATATTTTCAATAACATTTTCAATGAAATGGAATGAAATTTTGTACGTTGCTAATATATAGGAAAACTCTGTGGTATCACGGGTTCTTTTTTTTCTGCTAGAAACGTCATGTTAGTCTCAAAACATTTTTTAAACTATTTTATGTGGTTTCTCGTTTTATGAATATGTAAATTAAAAAAAAATAATCAATAAGTGATAAGTACTTTTACGATTATCTGCATATAGGTCAGCTTAAAATAAATAAGCGCTGTCAGTCATAATAAAGTTTGTGGGATTATATACTATAAGGAACCATAAACCTAAAAGCAGATGTAGTTCCACGTTTCAGTAATTTGCCGATTCAGCGGACGGTAATAAAAATTCTCGGCACTAACTCAATAAACTTCCACCAGATGTCTCTTTTGTACTATTTATGAGCTCTTCACGTATAATGGAAAAATATTCGCTAAGTTTGTGATATTTATAGTATTTTTTCTAGATTCAGGTTCCATCGGATATAGATATGTTAGCTAAATAGCTATAAAAAGAAAAAATTATGAGCTTCACGCTGTATCCCGCACACAGCAGGGTAGGCAGAGGGAACCTAGTGTTAAGACACTCCGTTCCCCACTTTCTGCCGAATTCTGGAGGCATTGCGTGTTGAGTGGCAGAACTCAACGCCGCGCTTAACCTCGACACCAGAGCGAAGAAATGGAAATATAAATTTAAGTAAATATTTCATCTCCTCGAGTGGGATTCGAACCCACAACCAGTCGGTTTTGCAGTCACACCTCGTGCCGCTGCGCCACGACCGGCCTCAAAAAAAAAAAAAAAGAAAAAATCTTTTATATATAAGGTTCCTTGGTTATCATTATCGACAGCAAGAAGGCCATCAACAGAGTCCGTTGTAACGCAGTGGCACAAGCGTGTGACTCTAAGCGCGACGGTCGTGGGTTTGACTTCCACTCGAAGGATTAAATTATTATTCATTAATATTTTCATTCCTTTGTTCTGATACCCACTCAACAAACAATGCCTCAAAAATTCGGCGGAAAGTGGAGAACGGAGTGTTTTAACACTAGGTTTCCTCTGCCTGCCCAGCTTGAAGCTGAAATATACTCATAAGTGACTCAAAATAAGAATACACATATATTTCATAAACGCGCGTACATATAGAAATAACTACAACGTATAACTGTTGCTTTGTATAATAAAATGAGTATGAGTAGATTGATAGAATGTATAAAGAAGATTATGTATAAGGAAGATTAACCGTCTTGGTGCAAATGTAGGCATTAGGCACTATACTATACTATGTATATTTACATATGTATCGTTTATATGAGTATGTTGTATAGTGCCTCCATTATACTTTATTTCTTCTTTCACAGCCTTGTTTTTACACTTAGATGCTTTATATAAATGATGCTATAACATATACTAATATAATATTCTTTATTGTACTAAAATATACATAAGAAAACAAAAAAAAAACATTTAGTTCACAAAGGTGGCCTTATCACTATAAGAGATCTCTTCCAGCCAACCAGTGGAAGTGGATGAGTGACAAGTAGTGGTAATATTTTTTTTGTAAAATATATTTTAAAAATGCTATTAATAGATAAATTTATGTTCAACATACAAATCCTCATATGGGAATCGAATACACTGTTCCGAATAGCCAACAGCATACATTTAACTTGTATTTGAACAATGTAGGTATTATTTATTTATATAACACCAATAAAAGCACCAGTGGCAATGTTATTGATAGTTGTAGCGGAAAAACAGGTAGTCCCTCTGGGATCGTTGGTAATTTAACATTTGTACCTACATAAGAAAATATTGCCAAAAACTTAAGTCCCATAGATATACGTGTTTTTGGTATAAAAGAAATTAAAATGTATATAGATGGTTTACAAACTTAAAAAGTAAAAAATAAATTTTAAAATAACATTGGACTTGTATTAGAATTTTCTGAAATGTAAACGGAAGGACCTTGGACTAAAGATATAATGTTTCTCGTTATATGTAAATATGAAACTAAATTCAAATGTAATTAGGTACCTTGTTAATTGTCATTTGGATTTTATCAAGGGACCTTCGTGGGATCATTTTGTGTGGACATTTGTATACGTGCTATAAATGTGTGTATGTGTGTTAGTGTTTGGGATGGCATTTTGTTAGTCAATTCTGTTGTCGCTTTCACTTAGCGTTCTATACGTTTTCTTAGTAAGTTCTAAAATGAAAATAGGTATTTCATTTTGTAAGACTAATACTTTTACTGCGGGACCTAATCTTGAGAAGTTTCCGCAGGTGCGATTGTGGTTGACTTAGGCCCAACCAGAATCTCGTACAGAGGTTGATACCTTTTCAAACTCATATTTCTATGCTTTATTCAATTTCAACATTCATTTTATTTTCCCCGACCAACACGCATACACGCAAAAATATTTCGACGAAAGTGTCTTAACCGGAACATAGCTTAAGACTAGGTTTCCAGGTTCCCTCTTTCTTGTTATGTGAGGGATACAGTGTGAGGCTACAAAAAAGTTCTAGGGATAGGTCTTATCTTTAATTAAAACGATAACATTATTAAGATTTTTGACCAATTTACACGATGTTCATATATAAAACAAAGCCTAATTATAAAATTAAAATTTTATTTTCTATCTTAATTCCTATATATCTAATATTGCTTTATATTCTATAATTAAGTTTAAATTTAGACTTAACATTATATAATAGACATCACAAGCAGACGCTTGTGTCGTGTGGATTGATGAACAATTAATACACAATCCAAAGCAACCACACTCTTGACAGTCGCGGTGGGCAGTGCGGTTGTAAAATTGGTTTGAGACGCCGTACTTGAGGCGAATTTGAAACTCAAATAAGTAATCTAAGATGTTTAGAATATATTTATAAATTGTATTTCTTAAGAAATATAGGCTAAATCAATGAATGAAGGTTTTTGGGATGTTGTTGTATATTTCTAATAGGCAGTTGTCTGTTTTCTGTCGACCTCTGTTTCTCATTTTGCATTTAATTTAAGAGACATGTGGCAGAACTTAACTGTGCGTTTCAGTTCAGTCAACTAGAACAGGGAAGATAATCACTGTCCCATTTGGGTTCAATACTCACAATGATTTTAAAGATAATGGGACACAAAATACTCCTTTAGTTAATCTCTTGTTTTGCATCACCGTTGTTAAACGTCCCGATTATCGCGGGACGTCCCGATTTTTAAACGAGTTTTATAAAAGGAGGTCATCAATTCGACTGTATTTTCTTTTGTTTCTTACCGCAGAACTGGGTGAACCGATTTTGATGTTTATTTTTTTATTTGAAAGCTAGTTCCGTGTAGTTCTTTTTTAATTCTTCTGATAATGATATCCATGAGAAAATCGAATAACTTTAAATTGAAGAATTTTGTTATTTTTTATAAGATTTATAATTATAAGTCTAAAGATTTACTTTCCCGATCGGCACCGGCATAGTTCCTTTCGGTAGATATTTATTTATTTATTTTAAAACATATTAGCAAAGTTATACAAGAAACAATTTGTACTATAATAACCGCATTAGTGAAACACTGTGTCGCGGCTATTAACGCCCACCTCACAAGCGTTGCTTAATATCAAAAAATAAATTACTAACTGTTTGAAATATATATATGAAACAAAGCAAAATTACAATAAAATAGAAAAAAATAAAATAATAATAATTATAAAGTAACGTAATATAAAAATATGCTTAGGTGTTTGTGTATGTGTGCGTTTGTGTGTGCGTGAGTGTGTGTGCGTGTGTGTGTGGGTGCTTACGTATGCATTTGTAATTTAAGTCTCATATAGTTAGGATACGGATAAGATTTTTTGTGTCATCATAATTTAATGTTAAAAGCCAATTTTTTAATTTAATTTTACACCTTCGTAGGGTTAGGCGGTGGATTCTAAATTTTTCATTAACTTTATTATATAGCGTTGGGCATAAATAATAGTACTGTTTATTTAAAGAGGCTAAACGGCGATGTTCAATTGGACAGACTTTATCGTCTCTGCGTTTCAAAGTTACACTAGCCGGGTTGTAAAATATTTTTTTGTGTTTCCGTAAAATAGCTTGCAAGATAAACAATTGTCGAACACTCAGTACATTACAAACTGTATATAAATCTGTAGTTGAAAAGCGCCTAGGTTTGTGTGTCATTACTTTTAAAATATATCTTTGGGCTCTTTCCAATCGAAGCATCGTGCATTTCGATGTTCCAGCCTATGCTGGAATGCAGTAATTCAAAATAGACTGCACAAGAGAAATATAAACAATTTTCAAGATTTTTTGAGTTGCACTAGACCTAAGTTTTCTAAAAGCATATATGAGTTTCCTTAATCGGGATACTGTAGCATTTATATGTTCAGTCCACGAATATATATAATGTGTAAATGTATCCATTTGACAATATATGTATATATCCATTTGACATCATCATCACCATCCTGTATCCATTTCACATTTTCAATATGATAAATGAACAAAGGAACATGTTCCACTCATGTTATTAATATTTTATCATAAAATAAATAATCATAGCCGATGGGGCTTTTAATAATATTGCGGATGCAAACGGACGTGGGGGAGCGGAAGGGACCCGCCGGAACCATTGTGTCGATCCATGGATCAGAGCGCGTCCTTGAGGAGACAATGCTTATTTATACTGTATGCGGGAAAAGTAAGCAACGTTTAAGGAACGCAAAATCTCTTTTATTTATTTGTAATTCCTTTATTGAGGCCGTCGTGGTCCAGAGGCGCAAGGATGTGACTGTAGTGCGACGATTGTGGGTTCGATTTCTATTTGCAAGAATTCATTATTATTTATAAATATTTTAGTGGCCAGTCGTGGCGCAGCGGCACGAAGTGTGACTGTAAAACCGACTGGTTGTGGGTGCGATCCCTACTCGAGGAGATGAAATACTTACTTAAATTTATATTTCCATTTCTTCGCTCTGGTATCGAGGTTAAGCGCGGCGTTGAGTTCCGCCGCTTAACACGCAATACCTCAAAAAATCGGCAGAAAGCGGGGAACAGAGTGTCTTAACACTAGGTTCCCTCTGCCTACCCTACTGTGTGTGAGATACAACGTGAAGCTTATATATTTTTTTGTATACAATCGGGGCATATATTGTTGATAATAATGACATTCATAATACCTTTTAAATTCGTAAATTATAGCTATGAAAATGTTTGTTAAGTAGATCATTTACATTTTAAACGCGGTAATTTTCTGTTGTTTTACGCGTTATTAATTTATTTTATCGTTTATATTTTTTTTTGTCGTTTATTCTTCGTTTTGTGCTATTAAAAAGCTATTTCACAAGTGATTATTCACAGCGGGTTGTAAGATTATATTCAAATTATTTCTTTTTAAGGTTTCGTAAATTACAAATAAAATATACCTTGCCTAGTCGCGGCGCAAGGGCACAAGCGTGCTACTGTAAGCGCGATAGGTTATGGGTTCGATTCCCACACGAGGAAATGAAACATTTAATATTTTTGCTTCTTCTCTGGTAACGAGTCTAAACGCAACATTGAGTACCGGTACTTAACACGCAATATATCCATAATTCGCCGGAAAGTGGAAAAGGGAAATTTCTTAATGGAAAGGAAGTGTCATAAAGCTAGGTTCCCTTTGTCTACCATTTTATATGTGACATACATATATACGTGAAACTAAAAAAAATAATCTTGTAATGTATGCCTGTCTCTATATTGTAGGTTTAATCACTAAATATACTTGGCTATTACAGACGTGTGTAGCCTCAGTCATTCAGTAATAAATCATATGAGATAAGTAATTACATTTCATATAAATGTGTACATACGAGTATGTGTACTATTTGTACATTCTGTGTTGATTTCGCTGTAATTATATATTTGTGTCTAAATGTTAAAAAAATAAAAATTAAATCAGCTTCACGCTGTATCCCACACACAGCAGGGTAGGCAAAGGGAACCAAAAGTGTTAAGACATTCCGTTCTTCCACTTTCCGCCGAATTCTGGAGGCATTGCGTGCTGAGTGACGGAACTCAACGCCGCGCTTTGCCTCGACACCAGAGCGAAGCAATTGAAATATAAATTTAAATAAATATTCCATTACTTCGAGTGGGGATCGAACCCGCAGCCAGTCGATTTCACAATCACACCTTTTGCCTCTGCGCCACGACTCGCCTCAATAAAATTCATATTTTTTTAAATATTATAATTAAAATTCTGCTGGACTAAGAAAGACGAAAACAAGATAAAGGAATTACAAGAGACAGGGTGAAACTTAGTTTACTTCTCAAAGGGTTCTCTAAGTGCGAAGTTGAAAAAGCTAACCTATGTTAATTGCTGTAGGTATACATGAGACCTATTTACATATAAATTAAATTTTACCAAAGCTTACCTTTCTTCTTCATGAAAGTCCTAATTTAGGTTTTTAATATGCTTGCGTTTACTTTTTGTATACTGTGTGCTTTGCTTAATAATCTTTATATAATGGTATTATAAACATTTAAAGTGGATTTTTTAAAACTATTTTATTGCTTTATGTATTTTATGGTGTAGCATTCGTCGACGGAATTAATTATTTTTATTTCTTCGCTCTGGTACATGACAGCGTGGCTTTTAGTTTCGCCTCCCAACCTCAATACTCAATGTATCGAACATTGGGCTGTGTCTGGAAAATTAAGTTTCTTAACACTATGTTTCTTCTGCGTAACTTACTATATGTATGATGATACAAAAAAAGAAGAATATAAGCTTGCTTGTACACTCCAAATTCATAAGTTTTAAAGCTTTAATTCGTATTTTTTATTTGTTAAAGTATTTGTTTAGAATAATTTATATTAAGAAATATATATACAGATGTCATTTTGGTTCTTGATATTGATATCAACTTATTACCAACTGGCTGCTACTGTATAGTAGTAGTATGCACATAAAAAACACTTTAAAATTTTAATTCTCTTATGTTTGTGAAGCAATGTGGCATTTACCTATATTATTTAGGAAATTATTTTGTAACAATATGCTTTAAAATAAATACCTTGGAATTACTAATTTTGTAATAAATATTTTCATTTTAAATGAAAATTTTAATTTTTGCAACTTGGTTGAATTTAAAGAAAACATTTTTACATTACAATGCAATTTACAAGTTTTAAAGTAGGAATTCGAATAAAAAGATGTATTTAATGTGTTAAAATAGGTAAATGTATGAACTTGTAGTGCAAAATCTACTTAACTTAACTTACATACCTAATTAGGTATGTGATATGTGGTAATACGGTCACGCGTTAGTATAACGCCGTCATACTAAATTTAAATATTAAAGCAGGTTATATAAATCAGAGAAGGTGTTTATGAGAATGCTTGAAATTCTAGCCGTTTTGTTACTAATGTAATCTTTTCATGTTTTTCAGGAACTTTATTCTATTCAACGAAACAAATTTAAAATATGGTAACCGTTGTAGCACGATAAACGGTTATTCGGGTAACGACTCCGCTACGTCTATTGTGGGGGAAAATTACAATATGAAAACCCTGTTCAAGGAGAGAATATATAATAAACCAGCATCACGCTGTAAATTTTATTTAGATTTTACTGATTTACACGCTGTATCCCGCATATACAGCTGGGGAGGCAGAGGGAACCTAGTGCCAAAAAACTCCGTTTCCCATTTTCTGCTGATTTTTTTAAACTTTTGCCTTTGTGACAGAGCGAAGTCTGAAAATATGTAATAGATAAACATTATAAAAAAGACAATATTTTCTATTATAAATAAGATTTTAATGTCAAATATAACGTTCACATTAGCCGCGTCTTTAGTAGCTTGTATGATCGCATGCGGTGATTGTCGGTTCGAATCCATTTTCGTTAATGTTTATAAACAAAAAAAAAAGAATTTTCCCAACTTGTCATTGAATATAAATAATACAACTGTTTGAATATCAATAAAGCGTCAATTATTTTGTTATGAAAATAGAGAATAGGCCAGTCGTGGCGCAGCGGCACGAAGTGTGACTGTAAAACCGACTGGTTGTGGGTTCGATCCCCACTCGAGGAGATTAAATATATACTTAAATTCATATTTCTATTTTTTCGCTCTGGTGTCGAGGTAAGGGGGGGGCGTTGAGTTCTGCCACTCAACATGCAATGCCTCCAGAATTCGGCAGAATGTGGCGAACGGAGTGTCTTAACACTAGGTTCCCTCCGCCTACCATGCTGTGGGCGGGATACAGCGTGAAGCTGAAGAAAACTTGAGGTTATTTAACACGAAAACACTTAGGCGGTAGTAAGATAAAAAATTGTTTGCAATTACAGAAGTACTGTCGGAGTCACAGTCTCGCTCCTAAGCGCCGCACTCATTACAGTGAGCTTTAGAGACAGTAAAATGGAATTAATTGCTATCTCTCTCGTAAAAGGCCGACCCTAAAAGCATTAGATATTTTGTAGCCATGATAAATGTTCCTATATATATATGTATATACTAAAAGTAATAAATTAAACTAGTGACCCAAACGCGGCTTCGCCAGTTTTAACTTGGTGTTGTGTTATAGTAAAATTATATAAAATACATACATTTTTACTTTCATTTATTATAAAAAAAAAAAATTAAATTAGCTTCACGCTGTATCCCGCACACTGCAGGGTAGGCAGAGGGAACCTCGTGTTAAGACACTCCGTTCCCCACTTTCTGCCGAATTCTGGAGACATTGCGTGTTGAGTATATTATATTATTAAAAAAACAAATAAAAATCAGCTTCACGCTCTATCTCGCATAATTCACTTCCTCGAGTGAGAATGGAACCCACTACCGTCGCGTTACAGTCACACACTTGTGCCCCTTCACCACGAAGGCATTTTAAAGTATAACATTTTTAAGTGTAAGAAATCACACTATTTACTTTCGAGTAGTTTTGTGACAATATTTTTTTTAAAACGAACACATTATTATTAAAAAAATGTACGTGAAATATTTAAATGTATTAAATATATATATTAATAACTTAATAAAATACATTAAACGTAAAGGTAAAAGAAAATGAACAAGCCCAATAGTTTATTAGGATTAACGACTGTTAATCCTAATAAACTATTGGGCTTGTTCATTTTCTATTTAGTTTGATGCAGTCGGGGTTTTTGTTTTTACAAATATTTTTTTATTTTTCATTTTTTTGTTAGAATTTATTATGATAATGATAATCATGATATACCTTTTTGAAAACCTGAAATTGAGCTCTTGAATTTGATACCCATATTGTAGTATACGAAACGATTTTTTTTTTCGCTAAGTCCTATGGCGTACCACAGCCGCCATGATTATTTTTTATTAACGTTACCTATCTAAGAACACTTGGGCTGCTAATACGAATCTAACGATACCTCAAATATGTAAATCCGTTCAGCGGTTCTGGAGATATGAGGTAATAAAGAATATTACATACATACAAGATACGCGCGAAAAACATAACCCTTCCTTAGCAGTCGGGAATGAACTATGACCGACCCGGCGATTTTGTAAATTATTATACATTTTCGATCTACTGTTAATTTGTATGTGGTTATTTTCTCTTTATTATTAATTTATATTTTTCTTTGGATCTTCCCTTATTCGAGTAATAGATTATTTAGATTTTAATTAATTTCTTGGTGTGGTGTAAGTTTCGGCCCTGCGCGGCGTCGGCATTATATTATTTAAGTATTAAGAAGAGAATGGTCTATTTAGACCTTTCAGTTTAGTTATTTATACCATTGTTATACATTTAATAAATCGTAGTTTTAGTTTTTTGGGATTATATTTGAAATTACTCGCAAAAATTATGGATTTTAATGTACAAAGGAGTTTAGTTATTTCATATAGCATCTATTTACGCGCGCAAGGAAAACGTGTAAAAAGATTTTTCCCGGGTAAATCAGTAAAATCGATCACTGAAAGTCCAATAAAAATCAGTTCAGTTATTCTGGACATTATTTTCTCTACTTATTATTCTTTTTCGGATTATTATGATCATTTAGGCTTATATTTTCTTACCAATCCTATGAAAAATTGAAAACAATTTTATAAATATATTTAATAAGCATTCGTATAGTTTAAGCAGGCGAAGCCGCGTCCGGGTCCTCTAGTATATATATAGATATATATATATATATATATATATATATATATATATATATATATATATATATATATATATATATATATATATATATACTAAGACTTCAAGGATGTGTCAGTTCATTTCTCTAGAGCAGTGGTTCCCAACCAGTGGTCCGCAGAAGCCTAAATATGGTCCGCGAGCGATTTTAATTTCATGACTGGGGATGGTGACACGAAGTTTCTGTTTAATTATCACAGTTAATTTTTACTATACCTACATGCATAGTGGTCCCTGCTACTAAGAATGATATAAAAGTGGTCCTTGATCAAGAAAAGATTGGGAACCCCTGCTCTAGAGAGTGTAATTTATTGTGTCTCGCCTCAAGATTTCTTACCAGCTTGATCCAACGAAATACCTTTATATTTAATAATAAACTTAGAACTATAAATCTGCATACAAAATAAGAAAACTCTTGACTTATTTCTGTTGTTAGAATCTCTGTACGAAGATTTTAAATTTCCGCAAAGATAGTGGTATAAAATTATCATTTGGTAAGAAAGAGTGCTATATTATATTAAGCATTTTTCACATTTTGAAAGTGTTATCCATACTTTTGAAAACGTATAAAAATTTGAACGCAGCGGGATTTTAACCCGCGGTTCTTGGAAACCGTTCAAGCGCTCTGACCACTAAGCTATACGATCTTATCAAGCTACGTCGAAATTTTTATACGCTTGTTACAACTTATTTGCGTTGTTACCAGGGGTATTTCTAAATATCTTCCACTACCTTTGGGCCACTGCTCGCCTCTTAAACGACTTTCATGCAAATAAAATACAACAAGATTTAAATTACAATCTATTAAATGTATAACATATTAAGAATATAAAAGAATAGATATTGCCATTCTAAAATAATAATCAAACAATTTTAGAAAGATCGAAAACAACGTTTGACCTCCATCGTTCAAACAATCTCTCTCACTCTCTTCAGACATATTTTTCGACAAGGAAATTTTACATGCACCGCCATGTAATTTAGTGGAGAGTTAGGAGAGATCCGTCATGCGATGGACATACTAAGTGATGGCTGCTCTGAATAGCCCTCTCTACGAGTGCACCAGGCCGGCCAACCGTATAGAATGGCGTCGGACCGCTCTGTCAAGAGAGAATTGAGAAAGAAGAAGAATAAATTATATTAAATAAATATTCGTATAGTGTGAGCGGAAGCAGGGTTCGCTACTAATAAATTTAATATTCTACAATATAATCATTTTCTATTGGAAAGGTAAATTCCAATCGGGTTGATAGTCGAAGTTTATTGGATAACTCTAATGTTATGCGGGAGCTACAGCATTAATTGCCATGTATGGCATGTTCAGTGATTAATAAGCGGACTAGCATTTACATTACAGCAGCGACGGCTTATTGACTTGAATATGAAACATTTAGTATTATTTTCCAAGTGAAATCATAATAATTAAAAAGAAAAAAATGATTATAAGTAATATTTAATACAAGTTGTGAAGCTATAAAAAACACACACAGGACACAGGTGTCTTAACACTAGGTTCCCTCTGCTTAGTCTGCTGTGTGCGGGATACAGCGTGAAGCTGATTTTCTTTTACATAAAAAACTTCTAAGCTTTCTGCCGAATTCTGGAGGCATTGTTTGTTGAGTCGCGAAACTCAACGCCGTGCATGCCTCGACAATAGAGCGAAGAAAATTAAAATATTAAATATTTCATTTATTTGAGTGGGAGTCGAACCCACAACCTGTCGTATTTATATTCACACTTTGTGCTCCTTCTCCACAACTGGAACTGGACCCAAAACACAAACACCATTTAACAGCGTTCGTCGATTGTCCACAAAAAGAGAATAAAAGTTGAGACTGCTAACCACCGCGAACATATTGTGCGGAACAAAAACAAAGCTTTTTGTTAGAGTTTAAACTTTGTTTAATAGTTCTATAGTTTAATGGATTTTATATGCAAAAAATATGTGGGTGAAGCTTATTTTGTATTATTTGTTTCTATTGTTATTTATTTTTATTGTTATATTTCCAGATGTAGGTATATCTCACACATATAATACAAAAATTTTAAAGCACCTACGTAACAATCTAAATTCATATAATATAATTGCCTACATTCTACTAATATATATATATATATATATATATATATATATATATATATATATATTGAATATATATATACTGAGACTTCAAAGATGTGTCAGTTCATTTCTCTATATATATATATATATATATATATATATATATATATATATATATATATATATATATATATATATATATATATATATATATATATATATATATATATATATATATAACTATAATAATATGCAACGTAATTTAATTTACAAAATATATTCTCACCATAAATTTTCGTTTAATGTATTTTATTAAGTTATTAATATATATTTTTAATACATTTAAATATTTCACCTACATTTTTTCCAATAATAATGTGTTCTTTTTAAGAAAAATATTGTCACCAAACTACTCGAAAGTAAATAGTCTAAGTGATTTCTTACACTTAAATATATATATATATATATATATATATATATACTAGCAAACCCGGCGAACTCCGTTTCGCCACCAGATGGCTTCGTTTTTTGTAACATTTCGTTTGGGGATTAAAAGATGAACAAAAAAATTTTTTTTTTGCTTTATGTCACAATAGTAATGAATTCATTTCGATTACAAAAATGAAGTGTAATTTAGTTGAACTTCTCTAAGTAAAAAATGAAAGTGAATCCAAAGTAAATAATGAATCGAAGCGTTATACGTGTCCGCAAATTATCCGTTTCATTGAAGTGCTCTTTGGTAAACCACATTTTTTGTTTTTTGGTCTGACGTTAACACAAATAAAGCGGATGGTTTCCCAACTCGTGAACACGCAACGTATAGCTGCCCATGTGAAAAACAATGATTTTCTAAATTTATCCCGCAAACACTAAGCGATTGGCCTTGTGCCTTGTTAATTGTCATTGCGAACGCAAGGCGAACCGGAAATTGCAATCGTTTGAAATCAAACGGAATCATTGGTATTCGAGGAATACATACATTTTCGCCTGCGTACTTTCCGTTAATAATGGTTGCCTCAATCAAATTCGGCATAAGTCTTTTCACCGCAAGTCGAGTACCGTTGCAAAGTCGCGGTGGATTCAAATTACGCAATATTATAATAACTGAACCAACTTTGAGTTGCAAGTTATGTGGTGGAAATCCTGATAACTCCAGAGAGTTGAAAAACTCCGTCGGATAATTTACTACATCATCGGGATTTGTTATGGAATCAACAGATTTGTAAGTCACCAAATCGCCATCGATTTTTGATTGAATGATGAAATTCAGTGCGTGTACATCATTATTTTTTGCGGCGAGAATTGCTCGTTGACTTAACCAAGCATAATTGTGATAATTCTCACTAATGTTTGGGAAAACATTTTCAATAAGAGCTAAAGTTTTTTTTTTTTTGAAGTTGAACTCTCATATTAGTGGTTAGCGATAATGTTTTTACGCTATTCCACAAAGGTGATGCCTTCAGGCATGCATTCAATTCATCTGCAGGCGTTCCACGGGGAATTACTGGCAACGTCTGCCTGAAATCGCCTGCCAACAATATCATCAAACCGCCAAAGATGTTGTTATTTCGCCGAAGATCCTTCAGTGTGAAGTTAAGTGCTTCAAGTGATTTCTTATGTGCCATTGTGCACTCATCCCAAACAATGAGCTTGCATTGCATCAACAATTTTCCCATCGCACTGGATCGGGAAATATTGCATGTTGGAGTATCAATTGTGTTTAAATTGAGTGGCAACTTAAGCGCAGAATGTGCAGTACGACCGCCATCTAGGAGAGTCGCCGCAACTCCAGATGATGCTAACGCCAAAGCTATGTCACATCTTGATCGAATAGTGGCCAAAATCAATGAAATAACAAATGTTTTCCCTGTTCCTCCAGGTGTGTCCAGGAAGAATAGACCACCAGTATTATTGTCCACCGCTTGAATTACTGTTTCGTATACTTGTTTTTGCTGTTCATTCAGCAACGGCACATTATTTCGAACGAATTCTTGCAATGTATCAACATTGTATTGCAGCTCTCGATTTAATTCTTGGTTGAATGCATCGTGCATCGATCGATTTGGCGCAATCATTCCTACTTCAATCAGTAGCTTGTTTGCAATAGTCAAGCATTGATCCTCAATCAGAATCAATCCTTCATTGTAGATTTCATCGGTTATTTGCATGTCGGGATTATTCGCTCGAATGCGCAAGCGATGCAAGATATCTTCACATATATCGTCTTTGTATTTGTTTCATAACTGAATTGGTTGTGAAGGGAAACATGTGGTGATGATAATTGCGAACAGCGTTCGTATTTGGTAGGCATTTGATGAAACAACTGAATCCGCAAGTGTTAAATCCCAATGAGAATCGTTCTCCAGCAAACCCAATAGTTGACATGCTTCTCGATATGTTTGGCACTGGTGGCCATTTACAGTTTTCAAATGCGCGAATGATTTTGGTCCACGTACATTTACCAACAACAGTCGCAAATAAAAACATTCATCATTTCTAGGATGAACAGTATACATGTGACCTAGCGCATCAGTGGAAAACACCTGTGGCCAATCCGGAACTGGGTTTCCTTGTTTGCGGCGTTGGAATTTCTTTGTTAATTGATTCCAAGTGTAATACTTGGGCATTTCAAGGTACATCAGTGTCGCTGCGAATGGATCTGCTTCACACATTGCAAAGAAGCTTGTCAATGTTGTCGATGGTGATCTCTCAGCTCGTTGTGCGGCATTAGCCTCAGTGAAGTGAACTCTTTGTCCATTTTCCAAATGCACTGCTAAATGTACAACTTTGGGATTTCTTTCATGAATTTGAAATGACATTAATCGCCACAGTGCTTCATTAGTACTGACGTATCTGCCCATTTAGAAGTTGCTGATTTCGTCATTCGCATTTTCCGACGCAATACCAAACACAGCCATGTCACTGCCTTTTGTGACGTACTTGCACAAATATTTGACTGATTTTGCCGAATGACAACTCTCAACGTTCACATGGGTTTTGAAAATTCGTGATAGCAGCGGACAATATGGTACAATGAATTCATTTCCGATCTAAATTTCTTGATTTTGAACTTTAACTTTGATAATTCGACCATTATCTTCTTTTGAACGTCGACGATAAACTGGATATCCATCATTCCCTGTGACTGTTTCAGCAACTAACGGTCGCGGATATCTTTTTGTGCACTTTCCATCAGCCATGCATGCGATAATGGATTTAATGCACCGCACGGTCCATGCACCATCTGTGTCGTCACAATGTCGTTTAAACGGGGATCAGTAACTGGATCAGGAATTTCAGCTGATATGATGTCATCCACTTCATTTGAATGTAATTTGTTCAGCAACCAAATTAGAATATGAGCATGCGGTAGTCCACGCTTCTGCCATTCCACTGAGTACATATAACAACGTGTGTCACCAAAACTCGATACTTAATAAGTACATCCATCATAACCTTGAGTTTTTGCTGAAATACTCTGGCGATTATGTCATGGCGATCTAGCGATTTTTGACCCGGGTCCAACTCACGTTCAATTTCCGTCCACTTCGGATTGCATGTGAACGTAATAAATAAATCCGGGGTTCCATAATTTCGCACGTACGTCATAGCGTCTTGAGTGTATTCGTGCATGTGGCGTGGGCTTCCGATATAAGATTATGGGAGAATCGTCAGGCGTCCAATATTCTGAACATTACCATCTGAATGAATAGCATCACGCAAATGTATATAGTCCTCAGATCGTAACTTTGCCTGATTGAATCGGATGAACGCTAAACGTTCGGTCTCGACTTTGACATACATGTCGACAGCGAATTGCTGGAATAGCCGACGGCACTTCAGAATGATATTCTCCTCATGTGTACGAATCATCATACGATACGCATAGTAATTCATTGCGCTCAGATTTTTGTTCGTTGATACGCCTGAAAATGTAAAATTAAATGGATTGTTAATGGGAACCAA